>JANHFK010005718.1:356263-371637 GCA_036250565.1 Sibynophis collaris
AAAGGATGGAAGGCTGAGTCAACCTTGAGCCTGGTGAGATTCGAACCTGCAATAATTGCAGGCATCTGGTGTTAATAGCAGGGTGCTTTAGACCGCTGCGCCACCTCGGCTCATATAACGTTATTATAACGTCAAATAACGTTATTATTTCCCAAACAAATGATGAAATGTATGAAGAAGAATGATAAATAGAGTGATAAAAAGGAGATTAATGGAAGCACCCAAATATAACTGCCAGCTGAGTTACTACATTTATGCACTTTATATGATCTTATTTCTTGTTCTGTTCCTTTTCTTTTTTCTTTTCTTTTAAAAAACCACCTTTTTACAACAACAACAAAAAATTAACAAAGAGAAAACCAAGCTGATGAAAGTTGGCAATGTTCAAGACAACACTCCAGTAACATTAAGGGATGAGGTCTTAACATTTGTGGAACAATTTAAGTATCTTGGTAGCATCATGGATACAGATCGGGGAACAGAAGCAGATGTGAAATGCCTCTAAGGTAAAGCAACTGCTGTCTTCCAACTAAAACACTCAATATGGACCACATCCATTATAAACACAGATTAGATATTTTAATGCCATGGTCACACCAACTGCCATCCATGGCAGTGAGACATTGAAATCTATCACAAGAATTATTCATAAGATCAATGTTTTCCAACAATGTTGTCTCAGAAGGATTCTTCGTTTCAGGACCATATCACAAATGAGGAAATTCTACAAAGAAATATTTCCCTTTCTGAGATAGTGACAGAATGTAGAATGTGCTTTGCTGGACATGTGCTCTGCATGAGTGAGCAATGTCCAGCAAAGACTACAATCAATTGAGCACCACCAGATGGTCAGAGAAAAAGAGGAAGGCCAAAGAAAACATGGCATCAAACATTTTAGGAAGATCTGAAAAACATTAACCTTAAATGGAAGGATACAGAGACTGTACCTTCAGACCAAAAAGTGTGCAATATGCTTGCAGCCCAATGTGCTTAGCATAGGATGTGTGAATAATAATAATAATCTGATGGACATAAGAAACTGGAAAAACCACATCCTCTTGGCCACCATCTTGACTTTTTGACTGCACTCTGCAGACATTCTTGATCCACTCATTCCTACCTCCAGTCATTGTTTTTGAAGATATGGTTTCTTCTTTAACTGAATGTTGCCTCATTGTAGTGAAATATTTCATTAATTGCTTGCATTCAGGTAAAATTGAATCACCAATCTAGTTATTTCACTAAAATAGGAGATACATCATCGATCCACAAAATTTACCTTTAGATCAACAAACAAATTTATCTTCCCCAAACCTATATTTAAGTGGAAAAATAATAAATACTTTTGTAGTAAAGGTAGTCCTCGACCTATGACCATAAGGGAGCATGCAATTACAGTTGTAAATCATTCTGATTGTTAAATGGGTCACCAGCTGACCACACCCAAATTACAACCTAAGCAAACACATTGTACACAATGACTGTTTTATGCTGGAAACTGGAAGAAAATGCCAGTTTCTGTTCAAAAAATACCTTACAAATTTCAGTCATGGGACACTGCAAGGTCTGTAAAATGGGATACTGCCATGCACCCAAATTGTGATCATGTGACCTTGGGAGGGGGGCAGCTGTTGTAACTTCAAAACCAGGTCATGAGTACCTTTTTGAAGGGTTGTTAAGTGACTGGTCATAACTGGAGGACTATTCGTATTACCCCTGGGGTAAAAACAATAAATTTTGAACTATGCATTATTTACTTAATCTACTTACACTTTCTGCCCTTTAATATCTTCTGTTCCCTCGTTTTCTTGCACAATTTTTAATAAAGATAAAGTAACCATCATATGTAAAACATGCAAACATCAGCATCCAGCATTTTAACAATACGTTCAATGGTAAATGAAGATAAGTCTGGGAAAGTAAAAGCATTTTTTCTAAAATATCTTATAGTAAGTAAAGAGACCCAGAAGACCAATGGATGATTTGGGAGTAACCAATTGTTTGAGCAATTCAGTCATGAACCACATATGATTTAAAGATATACACAATTTGAATCCAGCTCCATAGTAGATATGATTCAAAACAGAACGCCAGACATCAGCAAGATATAATCCCATTTCAGATTTTGATTCCTGTTACTACTTATCACCAATAGCCTATTTTTAAAATTATATGTCAAAGAATGCTCAGAAAAAAAATTCTAAGAAAGATTTTATAATATCCAGTTTGATTTAATGGTTAACGCATCAAACTAGAATGGAGGAAACTGTGCAATCTAGTCTCATTTTAGACATGAAAGCTGAGTGTTACTGTCTTTCAGGCCGACCCAGCTCACAACATAGTTGTTGTGGGCAAAATAGGCATAGGAAGAAGTATTAGTATTTTGCCACCTTGAGTTACTTGTAAGAATATTAAAGGTGACATGAAAAGAAATATAATAAATAAATAATAAATAAAAGAGTTGTTACAATATAGGATTTAGAATTTTGAAGACTGTATTGGATTCCACATCATTTACCAGTCGGTGGAATTGAGATTTCTTCTAGCTTGAGGAATGGGAATAAGTTATACTGGGCTGTATTTAAGGGCAATAGTATAAGTGAATCATACATAGCTGACATAATAAAATGGAATTTTGTTAGCAAACTGAATGAGTTTCTCCCCCATCCTGTTCATATAGAAGACTGATTCTAAGTTATTAAAAGCTTATAGAATACTATTCCTTTTCATTAATGTAATGGTCTACCCGGTCCACTAAAGTTGAATGTATATTATAAACTGACCTGAAAAGCTTATGAAGCTTTTTCCCCCTAAGCCATTAAACCAAAACCTTCATATTTGGGACTTAAGGCTTTACCTGTAACTTTCAAAACTCTGCACTGGACATATCCTTGAGTTTTTGCTAAACACCATTTCTTCATTTGCCAAGCATTTTTTTCTCAGTTTAGCTCAGTGGTAGATAATTTAGGGCCTTTAGGCGCCAACATAACTGTGAATATTCCTTTCCTGCCTGCTAGACTCCTTGACTCGCATTACTTTACTATGCATTTTTAAAAATTGCATATTTTAAAAAGGGAAACTGCAATGCTCCTGAACAGAGTCTTATTCTCCAGCACTATTTTAATTCATAATAATATCTCTGAGACCTGCAAATGTCCTCTTAATATTCTTAGAAAAGAATTTAAACATGATGAGCCATTATTTGATTCGGTTTGTGCCTATCTATGCATAAAGATGTAAATAGAGCAAATGTAAATATAGAATATAGAAAATATAGAATATAACAAAAGCTAGAAAAGGTGAGGAAGAGCATTATAATGTGTTTGCCTTAATAAGATCAGGGTTATTAAGGCAGCCATTTTGTAGTTAGCAAAATGCTCACAATGCTTAAAATTCCTGAAACCGTCAGGGGTTTCCTATTCTCCAAACAATTGTTTTTTAATTTGAATTCCTGAGTAGATTTTCTTTGCCCATTCCCAGCCCCCAAACTAGCTGTTGAATGTGATCTTTATCATATTTCATATTTGCACAGTACTACAATTTACAATTCATCCTTCCAAAAAATCAGTAAAACCTCTCAAATTGACTTGTATATCAAATATTACCATAGTTGTGCTGATATGTACGGTATATGCAGCAAGGTCAACAAAAAACTGGGTGTGGGGGAGTTGTGATTTTAATTACTTATTTTCCAGGATGTAAACATAAATGTAAACAAAGTCTGATGCAAGTGTATATTATTCTAGAAGTCAGTAAGACATTAATGCTGATTCAGTAAAGATGGCTGGCAAACACATCTATACTGATTTTTACAAAATATTGTTGGCCAGATCTAAACCTGTTATAAGAAAACCGCAATTCCATGAAATGTGAGATACATCAAATGTATCATGCACAGCAACTCTCATCTTGATGTTGGACAGGACTGAAGAGATTAATTCCTGCAAAAATTACAAACAGCTGCTAGATGTTATGGAAAATTATGTTTGCCACAAGTAGTGGCAACCAGTTTTTTTACAATCAAGATCTAGTAACCATATTTAATTCTTCGATTTAATTGTTACTGTAGTGTAAAAGTAGAAGAAAATCCGCTATGCACTGCTTTTAGTTTACAGATGGACAATTTACAAATACATAACCAATTTTGTTTATTTATCATTAGTTTCAGACACAGAATTCAAAATGTCATCTTCCTCCTGTGATTTTAAAGCAATGAGATTATTTTTGATGTTGAGTAAGAATAGGCCTAGTTGCTTGTTACTCAGCACCTGGACTACTAATAACAAAATGTTGGGCATCAATTAAAAAAAATGGTCTCATAAGGAAGAAACCCAAAGCTTCATGGACCAAGATTCACCATATATGATTATTATGTACCATGAAATTGGGGAAAGGTAAGATAAAGAAAAGCCCAAGGTAAAAGTGATTAAGCTATAGAACTCTTAAGAAGTAGAGCAAACTTTATTGCTCTCAAGCTTTGATATGGCTTCTATATTTTCCTGATGTATATTCAGATATCTTTTTTTAACAGGTTAACAGAGTTGGAAAGGACCTCGTAGTTCATCTAGTCCAACCCCTGCCCAAGCAGAGATTCTACACCATTTCTGACAGATGGCAGTCCAGTTTCTCTTGAAAGTTTCCAGAGATGAAGCTTCCACAACTTCTGAATGCAAGCTATTCAATTGTTTGATTGCTTTCACTGTCAGAAAATTTCTCCTTATTTGTAGGTTGAATCTCTCCTTGTTCAGTTTCTATCCATTATTCCTTGAATGGCCTTCAGGTGCTTTGGAAAATAGGTTGACCCCCTCCTCTCTGTGGCAGCCCCTCAAGTATTGGAACACTGCTATCACGTCTCCCTTGGTCCTTCTCTATCTTCTAATAGTGATTTCCAATATAGGCAAACTGAAATATTTGGGGATACACCTAAACAAACATTTATTATGGTTATATACAATGTCATTAAGGTCTATGTACACTTGAATCCTATCGCATATAAATGTTGGGTCTATGTATCATTAAGGTCTATGTACATTTATTACATATAAAAATATAGAAAGAAAGCATGCTGAGATATCAAAGAATGCTGGACAACCTTATGCATAAGTTATAAGAGACCTCAATGTTTCTTAAATAATGTGTTTGGGAAACAGGCTCACTTAATAGGTTGAAAGTTTGCTATGCAGAAATGCTTATAGATAAAGATTACATTGTCAAGACTTCACATTTTTAAATTCTTTAAGATCAGTAAAAAAAAACCGAAGTGATTTAGAAGATGAAGGCAAGACAAATATTTTAAAAATAAAAATATAACCAGTTTAATCTAGGCCTGCCATAAAGCCCTGTCTGTCACAGTAGTACTAATAGAAAAATTACTGATTAACTCTTATTACTCTATGGGAAGAACAAATTATTGTTGATTAAAGCCATGCAGGTGATAAAGGAACTTAACCAACAAAAGCTGCTGGCTTTAGGTTAGGAGCCAGCTGTGTCCCTAATTATGCAGCCTGATTTATACTCTATTAAATCAGTATATAAGTAACCCATTTCTCCAAAAGCATTTAAACCTCTTATATTCCACCAAACACAGCAATTTTATTTGAAATAAATGTATTCAGCTCTTTGGGGAACATATGGTATATTTCTCACTTATTAATAATTCAGCTCAAATGAGCAAAAATTAGTTGGTGCAGTTACAGCTGATTTTGTCCTGAAAAGATCTGCATTAATTTTAGACGTTTTGTAAATTGGGCTATTAAATACAAGCATTATATGTGAATTACCCTTTAAATTTTAACCAAGTTGGTAGTTTAATGGTATTTTCGAGTCAGAGTCATTTTCGATCTTTAAAAAATTAGAGTCATTATGGTAAGACAAATTTTTGAGTCTAGCTGTTTCCATCCAATTACATATTGTACTAATAAGTAAACTAGGAAACTTTTATGCTTGAATTCTGGTGTTTAGCCTATCACATCAGTAGCTATATTCCATTTATTTCATTTTCTACAGGAAAATTAAAAAAAAAAAAAAAAAAAAAAAAAAAACAAGCTGTCTCTAGTTTTCTACTACATTACACTATACTGTTCTTGAACTTTACAAACATAGGTTTAATTTTTATTTCCTTCTTGTGTCCTACAAATTGTAGCAATTTATATATCAAACTCAATGCTTTTGTGGTTAGGATGTTGGTAAATATATATCTTTTGGGGGGGAAACTTTTAACTTGCAACATTATTAACCTAAGATCATCAACAACTTAAATAATTTTATTCCTGAATCAAAAGATGATATGCCCTTACAAACTGTACATATGTTATAAGATGTTGAAAACCTTTGAATAAGATGGATTAATAGGGTCTAACAACAATTCTTCTAAGTTTAAACCATGCAACAACTGATAGGCTAAAGAATCAAATTGCTACACATTCCTCTTTATTATACATATATGACTTTTAATTGTTCCTAACATAGCCATGAATTTTATTGATGCTTATCTCTCATATGTAAACAGAATGTCCACATCGGGTCAGCGAAAATCCAGGCAACCACTAGGTGGAAGCAAAAGGATTTCCCTAGCTCTTTTCTGCCTTCTAGTGGTCATCTGAATTTCTACAGACCTATATCATATCGTTTTATATAAAATACACCTATTGTCACAAAAAGGATTTGCCCCTCCCCCATAAATCCTATTGCTACGTATGAGTGAGAAAGGCAATTATTGTTAGAATTATTGGCAATAATAAAAAGGAGAAATCCCTTCCTGCCCCCCTCACAATAAAAACCAGACTATCATGTTGCACCAAGGTGGCGCAGTGGTTAGAATGCAGTAATGTAGGCTAATTCACTACCCACTGCCAGGGGTTCGATCCTGATCGGATCAAGGTTGACTCAGCCTTCTATCCTTCCAAGGTCAGTAAAATGAACATCCAGATTGTTGGGAAATATGCTGAGTCTGTAGAGTATGAGTGTTAGAGTGGTATATAAGTAAGTGCTATTGCTATTCGATAGCTAGGTACGCTATCCTCAAACAATTAAAATAAAAATACTTTCCTGATAGCTTTAATGTGAGTTACAGTTTGATTCTAAGGTAGAACTAAGTAGCCACATCCAGATCCTAATCCTAATTTGTGGCTGATTTACTAAAATATGGTAGTAATTTAATTATTTATCAATGTATTTAATTTACATGGCTGTTCCTCGATATACATGATGTGGTGTAGTGGTGTAGGGTTTCCTGCCTAGGCAGGGGGTTGGACTAGAAGACCTCAAAGGTCCCTTCCAACTCTGTTATTCTATTCTATGACTCTGTGTGGCCTATACTTAAAACAGAATTAAAACAGAATTAAAAACAATCAAAATTGGAAACGACATTAATAGCATAAAATAGCAGCCAACAATACTCATAATACTCCACACTGAATATAATCAAGACATCAGGTCAGGGCTCCAGGCTTCATGGCAAAACAGATTGAGGCAAGTCTGGGGAGGTGACGTTCTACCGGGTAGGTGACAAGGCAGAAAAAAGCTGTCTTCCTACCAGACGGTACTCTGTTGTGTGCTTCTCTTGACCAATCTAAAGGATGGTAGATACCACTGTAAATAACTCGGTCTTGACTCATGGGGGCTTTCAAATACACCACTACCTTGAACTGTACCCGGAAGCATTCTGATAACTAATGCAACTCATGGACTGGAGGTATCACATGTGCTTGTATGACCGGCACCCATCTTTTCTCATGCTGCCCTATTTTGCATCAACTGAAGCTCCCAAATTTCTTGAAGGGCAGCCTCATACCAAACGCATTGCAGTAATCCAAATAAGAGGTGAATAAGGCACCCATGACTGAGAACTTTCCATCTAGTTTCCATTCAATTGGTCTTTTATGAAATAGGCTTAACACGCCAGGCTATAAAGGCTAATAATAAAACTTTTAAAGCCCCAAAGTACCAACCACAGCACAAATTAAGTCTCCATGTGGCTTCATGTCAAATACATTAATACATGCTTTATAAATGGTTGCTTTGGTTATGAGGCAGAATGGTGAATGGTATCCAGTACTGATATAGGAAAGATTCAGAATCCAAGATATGAAAGATATGAATCCAATCAAAGTTTGTCTGTAGAACATAAAGTTAATATTTTCATGTTTTTTGCCTCACTAAAGCATTCTGAACTTCTACTGCTTCTGTAATCATTTTCAAGTTAGAAATAACATTCTGAAGTCTAATGTTTCAATTTCAAGTCCAAATTCATATACAAGTAAAACATCAAAATGATAATTTGCTTTTTTGCTTAATAAATATTTCTGGTGCAATACAAAACTTGGAATTGAAAGTGAAAGTTAATCTATTTTCAAATAATTGTGAGACTAGGCAGTGGGTCCTGTCATGTATAAGATCCTACTGACATAAAGTAGATTTTGCAAAGCTAAATGGATTAGGACAGTTCATTGAAACTGCATTTCTAAACATTATGATCTCATAATGTTCTCACTTTAAACACATTCCTCAGCTTTTTACAGAGAAAATGCTACAGGTATTAATTGTCGATTCCATCAAATAAAAAGAAGCTCAAATGCTGTGCTAATGCTGCTTAATTTCCAGTGTTTGCTGCATTTTAGCTGTCCATGTTTTCTTCTCTATGTTTTAAGTTGTATTTATTATATGTACCCAATCAGTCAAAATAAAGGATTCGAATAAAAGATGGGTTCTTGCAGGAGTATACAACTGTGAGGGAATCACTACTTTCATGTTTAACTGAAATGGCATAAAAGTTCCAGAATATATATATCTGATAGATATTGTAGACATGAGAGAGAGAGAGAGAGAGAGAGAAGATGATACTATGCAACTAGAGGTTTCTACTCATGGGAAGCTAGCTCAGTGTGTAAAGTATTATCAACGATCCTTCCATGGGAATAGAATTTTGACACAGACCAATATTAAAATGTGAGATTCACCACATTTTACATTCACCACCACATTCACCAGTTTTTGAAACCAAAGTACTTAGTAAATTTAGTAGGATTTGTAAATTAATACACTCTTTCCCTTATATTTCAGCAGAAAAAATATATTTTGTTTTTGTGTCTCACAATCATTGAAATGTGTTGTATTTCACATAATATTTTATGTTATAGTGATACCACTATTATGAGATAACTTTTTCCCTCTTCCCAAATAGCTAAAATCACAAGTCTAATTTCTAATCTGAAGAAAGTAGAACTAAAGTAGAACTAGACACACTGCCGAGGACATTACTACCAAGTTCCATTACTGGAACTTAGAACATGCCAATTTGCTAGATCTGGCAGGATGGACAGAGACCATTAGGGAGAAGGGATCCTATGTGTAACTTGACTCTAGTTTGCATTAAAAAGCCTATTGGAAGACAATATAGATTACAAGCAGCAGTCTTACATGGGTGCACTATGGTACATCCAACACTATCCACTGCTGTTGCATTCTGGATCGACTGAAACTACTGAATGCTCTTCAAGATGTAGAGCATGTTGCAAGAGTTCAGATGAAAGATGTCTAAGGATATTAAGAACCAAGCTCTTTTGGAACAGATTTCATATCAGCTCATGACTTGCATCATCTTTTATTATTATGTTTTATTCTTTGCCTTTAATTCACTTTTTCAACTGTTGTTGAGATAATTTATTGGTTCTGACTTCAATATAATGTGTTATGTTTAATGTACCTTGGATATACAATGCATATCATGAAAGCCCCTGAGAGTCTTTGAATTGCAGCCAGATAAAAATGTAATAAAGGGGAATGACAGGAAGAGTGTGAACTGAAGAAGTGGTATTGTAGTAGGAGTTTTCATCTTAACTAGTGTATATTCCTTAGAACAGTGGTCTCCAACCTATACAGCACCAGGGACCAGTTTTGTGGAAGACAAGTTTTCCACAAACTGGGAGAGGGGGGTGTAACCTAGATCCCATGCCCACAGTTTCACTGACCCGCTACTCACTTCCAGCCTTATGGCCCGATTCCTAACTGGCCATGGATTGGTACTAGGCCATGGACGGGGGTTTGTGGATAGCTAGTTTAGAATATCTCCAGGTAGCCTGTATTGACATACAATTGTAGATGAGGTTCTCTAGCCTACACAGATGAAGTTAAAGCTACTTTGACCCAAATTCATGTTAAATGACATGATTCCCTGAAAAGACAAACATTTTTCTGAAACATTTTTAGGTTCTATGCTGTATTTTAATTTGTGAATATGTTGATTTTTTATTTTTATATTTTTGTTGTAACAGTGAAACCGTTAATCATTACAGTCTTTGTATTTGTATACAAATTTGTATTTGTATTTTCAACACAGTATAGTGAACATCTATAGTGAACATCTATTATATTTATCTTCACAAAATTATTATGTATTATTACTTCTTACCCAAAATTAAGTATTTAAAACATGGGCATTTTTGTGGCACCTCGTGGTTTTTAAACCAAGAAACTCTTTTTCTTAATTCCATATTACAAAATATATAATGGGAGGACATAATGTGCAACTAGAGATACTAATCGGTTTTTATTACTAAACATAGTTACAGGACAAGCCCATTTGTATTTATTCAGGAGAAAGTCACAGTGTTCAGTGAAGTTTACTTCCTACCTAATTTACATCTTCAGAAATATCTGCCTAAGATCTTTTTATATTAACTTATTCCCTAGGACAAACTCTTTTATGCATCATTCCATATTTGCATTTCAGAAAAATGTGAATTTTAAATCACAGCAGAAGATACAAATGATAGGAGATGGTTAAAGATATCAGGAGCAATGAATTCATTGCCCTGACATATATTTATGTCTAAATATCTTAAGGGTCTTTTATATTCTTCTGGATATTAGCCTCATGTTTAAAGACAGGACAAAACACCCTAGAGAAATAACAGATTACTTTTCATTCATGCAGCATGATTTACCACCATTGTAATTTTCAGGTTCCAGTTTTTTGCTGAAGCACTTTGGACAACAGGAAAAAGATCAGCCTTACTCTTTTGCTGAATAAGATGCTTCTAAAGCTCAGGAAAAGTGTTTAATTTAGCCTGTTCACAGTACAAGGCTTTCCACCCACCCCCTCTCTGCCCCCAATCAAAACTAGGCATCATCTTAGAGCTGAGGTAAAAAACTTAACTGAATGCATGTAATCCATAATAAAACTAATTTCAAACATTTAATTATCATAGAAACAGGCAGTGCTATTCAGTAAGTTATGGGGAAATCAAATAGTCATAGCTAGCAGCCACTCTTTTAAAACCAGAATTGGAGCACAAACCCCAAGGGCTGTTTCCACCCATATTCCAATAAATCATGTAATGACTTTTAGAAAAGACAGTTATTTAATTCTTGAATTAGAGCTACAGGACCATAACCAAAGACTGACAGCTCTCTTATGCCACCATGCTTTCCTATGGACCTTTATAAAGTGCCTGGCTGAGAAATGATGCATTAATTAGGTAAATGGGGATACGGAGAAATAGGAATAAAATGCAGATGGCTGACCTTTCAGGCAGAGATCAAAGTTCACTAAAAGGAGAAAAATGATTTTATGTGTGCAGGATGTGTGTGTGTGTGTATGTGTATGTACGTATACAGCCTACCATTCAGGTTCTTTTTTAGCTCCTTTATAATTTCAGTCCCTGAACCTTTCAACTGTCATTTGAATTTAAGGCCACAATTATTATGATTCTATCATTCCAAATTAGCCATAATGACTTTTAATGAAAGCAGTTGGGCCTAATTTGGAAAGTAGGTAGATCATTCATTTATGCAGCCTTGAAATTAATGTATTGAAATTAACAGATTCAGTATTGACATCAACTATTGTATCCATAACAGCTCCAGAACAAATCCATATGTTGGAATGGTGTTCAGCATTCCATCTTGACTAGATTATTATGATATGCTGGTAGAATCCCCCCTCCCCCAGTGATTCAGAGGGCAAAGAATCTCCTAAACCAAATAACCCCTAAACCCTGGTTTTGATTCCAGGCTTGGGGTTAATGTGGTCTGGAAAGGCCCCTGTCAGTCTTGCAAGATTGGTGAGACAACAGCAGACCTAGAACTATTGTCAAGTTCTGGGGAAATCAGGAGAATCAGGCAGTTCAAATCAGTATAATGACTTATTACAAGATTCTCTGCAAAATCTGAGCTATTAACTATTAAGGGAAATTAGAAGGAGATAAGATAGGCATTCAAGGTGGGATGGACTTTGATCTCTTGTGGTCACACAGGGATTCATGACTGATGACATGTTTCACCCCTACCTTGGGCTCAGGCTGGTCATCTTCTAAAAATATTCATTTTAACTTTTATTGTAAGGTTGTAGTCACAGAATCTTGCCAATCTGAAAGAATATTTATTTATTCATTTATTACATTTACATAGCTGTGCAGTTATAATAAACTCTGGATAGCTCCCATTATATCCCTCCTCACCCTTACAGTCAAAGAAACAGGGAGGTCCCTTCTGAGGTGTTTGTCATGTCTCCATTGCTTCTGCAGGCATTGCTTGATCTGCAGCTCTTCCTCCTGTCTCCCAAGGCCATTCCTATGTATCGCTACAGCCTCTGCCTTGTTATATGTTGTTGGGGCCCTTTTTAGTCAAGGTCATCTTGTATTACCTATATTTGTAATTGTTTTAACCATGGATTAGATTTTTGTAAACTGTTCAAAGTCTATGGGCTGAGACTTTGGGCATAGCATGTTTAAATAAATAAGTAAATAAATAAGATAGCAAGGCAGATTTTGAACAAAACATGGAGAAGAATCTACACACTGTATTCTGGTCTGGGCAAGATCAAGTAATATAATTTCCTTAAATGATTTTAATGGTGCTAGCATCCTCCCCATCCTAATAATAATAGCAATAGTACTTTGACTTATATACCACTTCATAGGGCTTTACAGCCCTCTCTAAGTGGTATACAGAGTCAGCATATTGCCCCCAATTATCTGGCTGCTTATTTTACTGATCTCGGAAGGATGGAAGGCTGAGTCAACCTTGAGCCAGTCAGGATCGAATTCCTGGCAGTGAAAGGCAGATTTAGCCTGCAATACTGCATTCTAACCACTGCACCACCACTGTGCACCCTCTCTCTCCCTCTCTCTCCCTCTCTCTCCCTTTCCCCCTTTCATCTTGAAAAGAAACTGCCAAGTCAGCTCATTCAAGGCCTGGGTCAGTCTGGGGATTGTTGATCTTAAAAAGGCCAGTGTTTTGCAACAATCTGAAATGAAAATAAAGAATTATGGAGAATCTCTTGTAAAACTGACATTTCTTTTGTTTGTGCCTGGCTCACTCAAGTTCTTCTCTACCAAGGTGTCACATAGAAGACTTTGCCTTCCAATTTCCTGGCTTTTGTTGGCTTCTGTGGCAAATTCACTGTTATTGAAATCTGAGGTTTTTGTATTTAATATTATTAAACATCTCATCAATGGCAAGCTTGTAATTGGTTCCAGTGAATGGGTGATTAAAGATAAAATACAACCATGATTGCAAAGCTATCGCTAGCATTGGCAATGACAATAATTGCGTTGCTTGCAGTGTTTGAAAATATTGCCTAAATCTCTTTCCCACATGTTGTTTGTGATGGAAAACAATTAAACAAAAGGCTCTTTTTTTCTAGGATGCCTCAGATTCAGATTGGCTTGATGAATAGTCTTTATGTGGCCCTAAAGCATTTGTTCCAAGTAAATTATATGTCATTGTGAAATCCAAAAGGTCTGCTTCACAAGGTTTATTGGGATAAATTAAATCTTTTAAAGATGGTAAACAGAAGGCCTTAATAATGATTCACTTTTGTATAATTTAAACTGAAAAGGATGTCACAGTTAGAAAGACGGCGATGAAGCAAAACAACACTCCCTGCATTATGTTCCCAACACAACAGCTACAAGAGGGAAATTTAATTTGATACTGATCTACATGAGGCAAACATGGTAGCAGTTTCAAATGCTTCTTTGAAAGTGACAGTTTTAGAATTGCAAATTTTAGTCCCTCCCTATACCCCCCCCCCCTCAGTCCAATATAAAGGACAGAATCTACTTCAGAAGAATTCCATTAGAAACTCTGGGGAGAGAGAAGAATACTTTTCATCCTATGTCAAAGAATATGCAGATGAACTAAATAAATTTAACCTGATATTAGCAATTATATATTTATATATAAAGCATGATTCAGAGGTTTGAATCTAGAATGTAGAATCTGAAGCCTGAAGTAGGTAGGTAGGTAAGTGGGAAGGAAGGGAGGAAGGAAGGAAGGAGGGAAGGAAGAAAGGTATTTCCTCTTGCAAACTATATTGCTCTACCATAATATACATCCATTTGTATATGTGTATGTGTGTTTATGTGCAGACATAGATGTCTGAAACAAATCATTTTGACAGCACATATGTTGGACACATAACTTCATTAGAAAGCTAGTAGTTTCAAACATATCTGGTGTTTTGTCTGAAAAAAAGTCACCAGCTTACAATACTCAAGTAAAATTCCTTATCATATGGAAAGTTTTTACTTCCTCTGAGGTAGCTTCTATCAGTTAGCCAAAGTTTGTGTATGTGTATGTGTGTTTGTGTGAGGACATAGGTGTCTGAAACAAATCATAATGATAGCACATATGCTGGACACATAACATCACTTGAAAGCTAGTAGTCCTAAACATACAGAGTGTTTCATCTCAAAAAGAATTTCCAGCTTACAATGCCCAAGTAAAATGATAAGAAGTAGAGATAATACCTTGAATTTTTTTGAGGAAGGTAGTATTAAACGAACCAACTAACAAGACATATCTTAAAACCATCTGAATTTTGAGGAGTTTACCTCAAAAAACTTTACATCTGTCAATTATATAATAGTTCCTTCTTTTCTTCCTCTACAGGGTTGTGCACCAAGAAAGGGTTAACCATAATGACAATGTCATTTAAGTCCATTCAAAGACAAGACTTCTTTCCTTTTTTTCTTGTTCAAAATGTTCCAGAATTTGGAGAAGCCTAACTCCAAATCCCCTGTATTGATTTTTCTAAAATGAGCCAGGTTGCATCATGCTAAGAACCTACAATACCTCATCTCATTATATTAAAAGGTTTATAAGATTGGCATTTGGGATTTTCTTTTGCTAATGAAGCAAAAGTCACTTAGCTTTGCATTTCAGCACCTCACTTATGAATTTGGGCTCTGCTCAGTGTTGGAAATTCATGCAACTCAGGATGCCGCTTTAATTTAAAATACTGTCCATTTAGGCCGGTAAAACTATTTTAAGCCTGCATATTAATTGCTGCCTTCTCAGGGCAGCACTGCGCAGAAGGGAAGGATTAACCTTTCTTTTCCCCCAATACTGTCTAGAAATATCTGTGTCTG
>JANHFK010005718.1:464580-475221 GCA_036250565.1 Sibynophis collaris
TCTCTCTTACTCTCACTCTCACTCTTTCTTCCACTTCCTGTCCCCTTTTCTCCTCATTTCTTTCATGTATCATCTAACCTTTGTTCTCCTTACAATCATGCTTATACAAAGGATTCCAATTTCTCTGGGAACACCCATAGGTGTAAATACATCTTCCACTGCATGAGTGAAGCAACTGAAAGTTTTTTTCTTAAACAAAAGCTATGGGACAATCTGGATGGTGTTTCCCCTCCACTCTCCTTCTGTGTTGAAAGGATTTTCTTTTCCATTAAAGAACTTTGAATTTACTCCAGATTATATATTTTTGTGAAAATAACTGGAACAGTGAAGAAAAATACAAATCAGTCTTTAGCATTGCTGGAATCAAGTTACCCGACATAAATAAAAGAAGAGTAAATTAATTTCAGGTCGCACGAGACAGTAGAAGTGGGTGAAAAGGGGGTGGTGGAACTTTGGGATTGGTCGTTTCAAAATCTCTAAGGGATGAAACTGATACAGGAAATGTGCGCTGGGGGAAAATAAAAAGAAAATGATGGAGAATCAATCATGCCAGCAAATCACCAGCAGTGTGCACACTTTAATCCATTAATGGGAGATATATCTGTGATCGTAAAAGCAGGTTAGAGTCAGCCTGAAAGCTTATAGGTGGGCGGGGGAAAAAGAGTGAGGGGAGGGGGAGAGAGAGAAAGAGAGAGACGGAAGCAGGGAGTAAAAGAAAATAAATATACTGGCTGAACTGCTGAGAAGCATTAGGACCAATAATGAGAGATCTCAGAAGACCTGCCGCTCAGAGTATTCTGCTTTCTTTAGAAGAGTTGTGCCTTGATTCTGGATGATCCACATGGTTCGTTTTTTTTAAAAAAAAATCACCCCCTTTGTAGTTTAATGGGCATTCCCATTGCTTTTTGTGCCTCTCTCTCAAAAGCATTGACGTGGAAAGAAGCAGCAGCAGCAGGGGGTGGAGGGACTGCAGCTCTTCTAAAAATACGGAGGGCATGCAGGAGTGCGAGCAGGCTGGGGAGGAGGAGGAGGGTGTGAGAGTGCCTCACACCATGTTTTCTGAATGCCAGCTGGGTGCAGTTTTGGAAATGTTCCTCCTGTGAATGGAGGCACCATGAACATTTGGGAAGTGATCCTGGCTTTCTTGATTGTGGTGCTCATCCTTGTATCGTTGCTGTCCAATGTGTTGGTGCTGATCTGCTTTCTGTATAGTGCAGATATCCGCAAGCAAGTCCCGGGATTGTTTATCCTCAACCTGACCTTCTGCAACTTGTTGATGACTGCTTTGAACATGCCTCTTACTCTGGCTGGGATCATTTACAAGAAACCACCTGGAGGAGAGCAGCTTTGCCACATAGTGGGGTTTTTAGAGACTTTCTTGACTACCAATTCCATGCTGAGCATGGCAGCTCTCAGCATTGACCGGTGGATAGCAGTGGTATTTCCTCTAAACTACCATTCCAAGATGCGTTACAAAGATGCTGCCCTCATCCTGAGCTACACGTGGTTACACTCAGTATCTTTCCCAATTGTGGCAACTTCTCTTTCTTGGGTAGGATTCCACCACCTTTATGCCTCTTGCACCCTGTATAACAAGAGACTGGAGGACAGGACCCAGTTTATGATTTTCACAGGAATCTTTCATTCCTTTAGCTTTCTCTTCTCTCTCATAGTCTTGTGTTTCACATATCTGAAAGTGCTGAAGGTGGCACGCTTTCACTGTAAAAGGATTGATGTGATTACTATGCAGACCCTTGTGCTTCTTGTGGACATCCATCCCAGGTAAGGAGATGCCTTCATCTTTTACTAACAAGATCGCACATTACTAAGGATTCCTATTAGACAACACTATCATCTGTCTCTATTTTAAAATGTAGCTCTTTCTTACTTTTCTTCTGCATGTTTCTGTCTCCCAAAATCTATAAAATGTATTGCTAATAATATTTTGAAAATGTGTTAGGGGCATGTGGCAGGCAAAGAAAAGTCATATATAAATGTGTTTTGAATGCTGTACTGGATTCTAAAAGTTTACACATGGACACATTTCCTTTAGGGTAGTGCATTTCAATAATTTTGCTAGTGAGTGAATAGATCCATGTCTGTTCATTAATGTTGGTCAGTGTTATTCATACATTCTGTAGGAATAAAATCAAATTGAAATTTCTGATATCCCTTAAGATATATCAGTGGGAAAGCAGCATACTAAATGCCATTATGTTTTTTTGTGCATTTTGGAATGTCACTGTAAAGTCAATAACTTTCCTTGAAGGAAAGATGCCCAGAGAAATATTTATCCAAAAATAAACACAAGCAACGAACTAGTACAAATACATCAAAAATAGCATTAAGATTCAAATTCATACTGACAAGAAAAGAAAGTTGAGTTAAGTGTACTCAAGAGTCCTTAAATCAACCCACATTTTCTATGCATAGTAAGATGAATCTCAAGCTAGAGGTGAAAGAAGGATCTCTATGATAAGAAAGCATAAATAGTGGGAAGATAGAAACAGAAGGATTGAGAATGAGGAATATAATTAGAAGATCTGTAAAATAGAAAGGAGAAGTGAGAAGATTCAATGGGAAAACTAATCTAATTATCTTAGCTAGACTAGGTTTTGTTCAAAGGAGATGAAGAAACATTTCAAGGGACAAAGTTACAGAGCAATCTGATCCATTTACTGAGACTTCTAAGTATTTGTGTATTATATGTAAGTGTGTGTGTGTGTGTGTGGGGAGGGATCATCAGAAAACAAGAAACATTGTGATGGATAATATAAAAATTGACTGTAAAGATGTCACTGGAAGAAATAAACAAAGGTGAATATAATGCCCCAATTTGCACTTATCATACATGAATAAATAAAGTAGAAGCAATGTACTCTAGTAGCTTGTCATCTCTAACAAGGAAGTTAGGATTATTGAAACTATATTGATATTAATAATATGGAACACAAAGAAAGATAGATAATTATGCAAAGAAAAAGAATAATGAGTAATACGCATTTTTACAATGGGTTTCTACTTTTAGGGTAATGGTAAGCAGATTTTGAATTCTGAGACCATGCTGTGGGTGTTCTCACAAAATGGCTCTTTGGGGACTTTTCTACTCACAAAATGGTTGTCATTGGGGGCATTTGTATATTTCACTCTTAGTTCTAATAGTACAAATTTTTAACCTCAAACTTTATATGATTATATTATGTTTGTTGAACAGGCATTATCTTATTGTATTGTTATACACTACCCTGAGTCAGGGTAGTGACTTGGTGAAAGGGGCAGCCATATAGATCTAATAAATAAAATAATACAATAAATAACCAATTCGAAAACACTAATTTATTAGAATATCAATCATCCTAACCTCCTTTCTTACAATGTTCCTAAAGGCCTTGCCTTTTTGTTGGGCAGCTGTAAATACTTAGAGCGTAGCATCACAATTGCTATTCTTTCTTATTGTCTAAGATAAAATCAATATGATCCATAGGTAAAGAAAACTATGCTGAAGTTCTTTATTATTAGTCCAGAATTCCATTTTTTAATAATTAAAGTTACTAAAAAAATCATGTATGGAATTAGAAACTTGGAGGGTTGTCAATGTAAGTCGCCTTATAGGGGAGATGTGTGGTATATAAAGTAATTAAATAAATAAATAAAGTACCTCCTTCCACCCAAAAAAATCCCAGCCCATAGGCTAGCATAAGACAGGAAGTAAGGATATAAGATTACTATGGGAGTTGGTGAGAAATGAGGTTCAGACTAATGTCCCTGACCCATTGCTTGACATCTTAAAACCACTTAAGATCAAGGTACACAAGCTACTACAAAGTTGTGATTAGATGTTCCAATATATACTTTTACATTTAAAAATAACACAGGACTGTAATTTAGACAGCCCTGTATTATTTTTGGAGACAGTTGCAGCATTTATGGAAGTGAACCCATTCCAATGGCAGAATTCAATAAATCACTATAATTCAGTATCAACTGCAGTGCAATTTAAATTAGAAAAATAGCCTAGTTGGAACACATTTAAATTTCTTTCTTTCAATATTGCTTCCAATCTAACCTAGATTCCTGAGACAACTTTAAGAAGTCTCATATATCACAACAAGTTCAAAGTTGAACCATTTTAAGGTAAATTATTTTGAATGTGTTTTCAGAATAAAATGGAATTTCCAGTAATGGAATGGAATGAAGATTATATGAATTGGGAACAAGGAATCTATTTTGTAGAAGAATTCTAACACAATGTGAAACACATAATAGACATTTGAAACACAAATAATGCTAAAAATTCCATTCAGTTACAAAAGATTGCAGAAAAGGAACAAGTGTTTCTATGAGGTCAAAGTATTATGGGACATTCTCTTTAATAGATGCCGAGTCTCATCATCAGACACCATTAATTTGAAAGTGGGGATATTTCTTTCATTTCCAAAGTGATAATGTGGTTTTGGACAAATTATAACTATGAGAATACCATATTGGCTTCATTCAGAAATAACAAATATGTACGTAAATCTTTGATCCATACATATTTTTCCATTTCTTCCTGACCTGTTGCTGAAAGTTGCATCCAAATGCTAAATATAGGTAGTCCTCAACTTACTACCACAATTGAGCCCAAAATGTATGTGACACATTTGTGAATTTTGTCCCAATTTATGATCTTTCTTGCCACAGTTATTAAGTGAGTCACTGGAGATGTTAAATTAGTAAGACGGTTAAGTGAATCTGGCTTTCTCATTGACTTTGCTTGTCAGAAGCTCACAAAAGAGGATCACATGACTCCAGGGCACTGCAACGGTCATAAATATGAGTCAGTTGTCAAGCATTTGAATTTTGATCACCTGACCATGGGGATTCTGCAACGGTCATAAGTGCAAAAAAAGGTCATAAGTCACTTTTTTCAGTGCCATTGTAACAAAATGAACAAAATGTCACAAAATGAACTGTTATAAGTCGAAGAAGCCCTGTAGCAGTTGATTACAACAGAGTTCAAGCAAACCAGTTCAAAAGCAATAGCTTGGAGTTGGTTTGTTTTAATTGATTATAGACAATGTAAGTATGATGTTATATTTCAGTGGGCTTAAACTATAATGAAACAAATCTTTGAAACTTCTTCTAATATAGCTAGAGGATGAGATGATAAGAAGGAACCCTTGACTATGAAGATCATCACCCTGATTTAATCTCTTAGTAAGATTTATTTTCAAAGACATAATGAGTACATACATGGACCTCAGCATTAAACAAGTTTTCTTACTCATTAAGTGATGCAATTACTTAGGAGTAACAACTAAGAATGATATGGTTTTACGTCTTCATTTTCTTTCCAGGAATTTTTCTTTTTCAGTTGAAATCTGATATTGAAGTTCACCTTAATGTATCAAATCTGATTGGAAATCAGATTTCTTTTTGTTTTCAAATAATTTCTTATTAAGTATGATGCCTGTCAGTGATAAAAAAAATAAATGCAAACTAAAAAAATACAAACAAGGGAATTTTAAAAAGAAAAAAAAGGACAGGTGAAAAAAGGAAAACAAAGAAAGAAATGGAAAGACAAAGAAAGAGTAGTAATTTTCTCCTTCATCCCAGATGGTAAAAGCAATTTTAATAGCTTATAAGCATCTTTAAATAAAAATTAATATCTCTTCTCCCCCTAGCATATTTCTTAGGTAAGGAAAACAAAATCAAAATAGTATGTCAATCAATGATTATAGCAAAAGTCCAGTAAGGGTAACCAGGCACAATTATTTTCTTCACAATCTCTCTTGTCCCCTTAACTCAACTCTTAGACAAGAAAAACAAAGACCAAGTACTCCATCAATCAATCCTTGTCAGCAAAAGGGAAACCAGATTTTCCCATTAAATTAACCCCACCACCCCCATGCACCCTTAAATAAGATTTGGCTGTTAATTAAGATAAGAGAGAGAGTTTAGTATGCAATATGTAATATCTGATTCTATTTGAAAACATGTCTGGGTTGTTTGTGATTAATCAGCATTTAAATATAAGTGAATCATTCAGAGGAAAAAGAACCACATTCTAGAAAATATATATATACTTAAATGTCAGTGTCAGTCAATTGATCTCAAAGTTATGTACTATAACTAAGATGACCTCCAGGAACCACAGCTAATTCCAATGACTATTATGAATTGCATAATAGTATTTCTTTTTTCCTTCATACTTTACAATTCATGAGATAAAGCTTCCTCCTGAATGTGATGCTTATTACAAAAATATGGATTATTTGGGCATTTGAAGGAATAGTGCTAAGTAACCAAATCAACACTTCTGGATTTGCTATATAGCACATTATAAAGTCACCTACAGGTCTTCTATTAGTGACTAAAAGAGGTCAGAATGGCAGTTGTATTATTTTAAGTAGAAAGGGAGAATCTCTGGTGTTTCACACTTGAATGATCAAAAAAGATCTGCCACTGGTTGTATATAAAAGTGAAATGCCTATGTATCTTTTGAAGATGCTTTAAAACTTCTAATTGGTTATTTTTTGTTGAAGGGCTTACATAGAAATTGAAACCCTCTAAAGCAAGGTTGTCAAACTTCCGGTCCGTGGGCCAGATGTGTCGTGAGCCAGCCACGCCAACACTCATTTTAGCGAAGGGAAAAAAGTCCTGATACATCAAGTGACACCACCGTGATGACATGAATTTGACACCCCTGCTCTAAAGCAAAAGTGTACAAATCCCAGTGTTGTCTTCACATAGAGCTAATTTTAAACATTAAAATTAAATTTTAATTTGCCTCAACAATTGACAGCACTTAGCTGACATTAGTTAATTTCATAACCTAAGCAGGACTAGCCCTGATGACTACCATACTTGAATGAAGGTTGTGAAATAGAAAATAAATAACAATGTTGGAAAATGGTACCATTGCAATTATTGTTGAGAACGAAGCTTAACTTTGATGACATCTTGGCCTTCTAGATAGAATTTTAAAGATAACACAATATTGAATAACATTCACATGAGGATGCACTATCAGCTGAAGTTTTAGGTCTCTTGAGGATACTTCATTGGCTATGGTTACAAGAAGAATAGTTACAGTATTATCTGTGTATTTCATTTGTGACGCTTAAGCATGTAACTTATATTGATAATTTTAATAATTATAAATGAATTAATTACATGAAAAATTACACTTGGGATTCTTTACGCTAATCCTATTCATTTGCCCTTTTGGTTCACCCTTCATTTTCTTTATCTCATTTGTTTTTTAGTATAACTATACAGTAGTGAACATGATTTTAATTATAGATTGTCTACCTCCACATGAACACAATCTTGTAACCTTAGATGCCTCTGACTTAAGGCATTGTTGTTTGAATTAACTTCTTCCATCACAGCTTTTTTTGAATTTCATGTTAATGATGACAGACAAACAGGTGATTTGCTTTATGTGTAAAACCCTAAGTTGTATGGATGTAAAGATGCACTCCAAATTCAAAGCAAAAGCTCAATTCTACATGGAATTATATGAGTTAATTTTGAAAGACTGCTCTACTATTAGTATTATTTTGTTTTCCAGTGCTAACTAACAAACTACAAGTTGGCCTCAGCAGCATATTCCTGGTTTTCCCATACTCATAGCTGGCTGGGAAATCTTAATCAAAGCTAAACAGCAAGATTATTTCTGCTAGCTATATGCTGGCATAGATTTCATTTTCCATGGAATGTCTACATATCTTAAGCACATTTAAATTCCCAATTGCAAGAAATGTGATAACAAAGACTATTTGTGGGAAAACTGATAAAGCAGAAAGCAGTTTATAAAAATAGATGTGTCAAAAAGTTTGAATCATTGCTTAGATAAACAAGAGGAGATATTCAAAATTACTCTAAATAGGAGAATTGCATATTACCAGAATTCATACATAAAGAGACTTATATACATATATAATGTAACTAGTAGAACAAATATATAAATGATACAGCATGACATCTCATATTCTGTTTCTCTTTGATCTAATAATAGGAATGCTGCTTTATTTATATAACAAAATGCATTAATCTTGGAGTTTTATAAACATTCTGAGTAACATATCCTGGGAATAAATTCTACTGAATGTAGAAAACTTCTTTGTAAATCCATTAACTGAGCAATATAAGCAGTGAAAGCCTAAGTATTAATACTGTGATATTTAATAAGCTTGAGCTAAAATGCCAACCAAAATGTTAACCAGTATTTGTTTCTTCAGAGCAAAGTATTTGACTAATACTGTAACCAAATAAAGGAAGAAGGTCTTTTAAAACTGAGATAGTTGAGCCTTGGCAAAGCAAAGTTCAATATTTTATTTAATTCTGTACCCTGGAAGATCTCTTCCCTATGGTTGCTAAGGAAATTGCATAAAAGTATCCTTGAAATCACCAGAATTTTTTTTATCAACTAGTAGCTATCTTTTGCTTCACCTTTAATACCATTATCTGTACATAAATACTCTCATTCTTCGATCACACAAATAGCCTATTTTGTTAATATAGTATTTTAGCATTTTGTGTTATCTATATTTCTTACTGTCTTACATCCCTTCAAAAATATCACTACATTTCTTAAAATCCTTCCGCTTTATCCTTCCATCTGCCAACTTCTACTTTAACTCATCAAAATCAATGATTTTCCTTTTTGTAAACAGGTTTTGCTGATATTTGAGACAGTTTAGATATGGGATATTCCACAACAGAATGATCTAACCCTATCTAATCTCAGACTTGAGTGTGATGTTCCTTTTTTTTTTGTCCTTTATCTGCTTTTTAAAATGACATTTCTAGGCTCCCACACTCCTAATGGACTCTGGGCTGTGAACAGTAAAAAAATATCATTAGAATTAAAATAGAATATCCGTTTTAGGAGTGCTCCTAAATACCTAGTTGTCATTGGATTTGTAGGGGTATAATAAGAAGCATGTTTCTACAGCAATGATGTGAGTGAAAGATCTGTTCTGCCTCCCAATCATTTTTTAATTTTTTTATGACATTTACTTCACTTATCCTTCCTTTATTTTTTAGGCACTCAAAGCAACATATACTGTATATATTCAATGCTCCCACCTCCTATTCTGCTGAACACAGTTTTAAGTGATAAACCTCTTTTGACTTGACTACAGGTAGCCCTCGACATACGACCACAATTGAGCCCGAATTGCGGTTACTAAGCAAGACAATTGCTAAGTGAGTTTTGCTACATTTTACAACCTTTGTTGCCACAGTTGTTAAGTGAATTACTGTGGGTGTTAAGTTAGTGACACTGTCGTTAAGTGAATCTGGCTTCCCCATTGACTTTGCTCGTCAGAAAGTCACAAAAGGGAATTATATGATCCCCCAAACTCTAAAGCTGTCATAAATATGAGCCAACTGGCAAGCATCCAAATTTTGATCACATGGGGATGCTGCAACAGTCTAAGTGTGAAAAATGGTCATAAGTCACTTTTTTCAGTGTCATTGAAACTTCAAACAGTCATTAAATGAGTGGTTGTAAGTCAAGGACTACCTGTATTGAGAGATTGCCTTTCTTGGTATGAGAACTGCCTGGTACTTTAGAGGACCATCTGAAGATGTCTCCACTGTCAGAAGCTCAGAATGTCAGGGTTCCAAGTAACACCCACAACGAAAGAAGACTCCGAGTCTTGAAGTTCTTCAAAGTTCCATTTTATTAGAGACGTTATATTGGCACATCTGGCAAAACTCGAATCTGAAAGCCTCCACTCAAATGAAAATCCAAATCCATGCCCAGCACTCCCATGTCCATCACATGCCTCAATCAATGCACCCATCCCAACTGGAGACGCCTCCCAGTCACACTTCCGGTGATATGCACTTACCTTCACTTACTGGTTCGGAAATGTGAGTGTGTGCGCCTCTTCTGCTCATGCACAGAGGATCAAAAACGGGATGTAATGACATCCCAGAAGGTGGGCAGAGCCTCCCGCTGCCAGCCCTATTGGTTCATGCGAATTGGATAGATCCGGCTGGATTTCACCACTGAGTCACATCCCTCCAGGTGCAGGGCAGGATGTCCTTGACTCCCAGTGAAAGGAATGTTATTATGACTATATATCTTCCCATCTCCATACAATCCCCTCTCCCAGTTTCCCACAGCACTAAATGTAGCAGGCCTGAAGGTCCAATGCAAATGATGGCTTCCAGACCTGACACAGCTTTTAGCTTTTTACTCTGTGGGAGGGAATGTTCTTCCAAGGAGATGAATCTTTTTCTCTCTTAAATATTTAGGACGATTGCCAAAATGTATCTGTCACCAAGCTCTTTATGTTAATTATTTCATTGTATTTAATTGACCTTGATCGTAATTTTTGGTTTTTGATTTTATACTTATATTTGACATTCTTAAAATGCTGTAACTTGCCTTGGTTGTTTGATATTCAAACATAAGATGGGAGATACATTTCATTATAGAATAAATCCATAGATGCTCAAAATGGCAGCATGTGACTCCAAAAGGTGCCATCAAATTATATAACTTTTTAGTGAGACAAAAAGAGATTTAAAAAACATATCAGTTGTGATTGAACTCAAGATGTTTTTTTTTTAATTTGATTTATATGCCGCCCTTCTCCGAAGACTCAGGGCGGCTTACAATGTGCTAAGCAATAGCCT
>JANHFK010005718.1:492716-506399 GCA_036250565.1 Sibynophis collaris
TGATATGCGATACAAATACAGTTGCCAAGTATATATTAACTGATAGCTTTTTACCTTACTTTTAATAACATTAATTTGAGGGCAACAAAAGCTATCTTTTCTATGAGAATACTTCCATGTCATTATTATTACCTTTTTAAACTGTTAAACAAGTGAAAGACATCATAATTTTCAATTAATTTATTATTGCTGTTTCTAGATAACTATCATCACTGCATTTAAAAAACCACTTGGTTTCAATCATTTTGTGTTTGCATTGATCCTTAGGGCTTGTTGCAAATTTATCCGTTACCAAAATTACTTTTGCTCAAATATAATATTCTCCTGAAAAGAAAATAACCATGACCCAGTTCAGGATGCAGTTAAAGGAAAGAATTGTCTATATGACATGGCTGAATGGAAAGTCAAATGGATATGCTAATGTTCCAACTATAAGATTGTTCTCACTCAGCAGCAAGATATCAAATCAATAGTGTAGAAAGTGGTGACGTGAATCTAGTTTTTAACTCTTATTCCATGTTATAAATCCTGAATCTCTGTGTCATTTACTACTTGATTCCTGGAGATTTATGGAGAACAGTTATATAATAGGCTTGTTTGATGCAGTGTATTACTTTCATCATTTGACCATATGCTGAGAACATCTGTAGATGGATAAGTAATTCCATGATGATGGTAACTTTCTGGTTATCATATTAATCTCAGTTCTTACAACTGGAGGAGAAGCAACATCTTTATTTGGCTAGTTATCCTCACTACCAAGGTCCAATTATGATATATGAATTCATCTTCCACACTTCTTCATATGTTTTTAATAAAATGGGATGACAAACATGCCTTCTTGGTATCCAGTATAGAGAGAGATACATACACACAATTTCTGATTTTTGCACCGTGCATGGTATGAGGCAAGAACTTATTCTCCATTGTATGTTGGCTGATTCAAATCTATGAATCTTCATTCCATGGAATTCTATATGCTGAAAAGCATTCAGGATTCTTTACTGACCAATATAAAGTAGTACAATGATAAATCATACAAGATTCTCCAGAGGGCTTTTGTGAAGTCACTGGATTCCTTCAGATTTGCTGTAATTTTCACATAGTGAAGTATTTTTGTTGTACAATTAAGATCTAAGCAGACAATATTTAGGTTGGAGTCAAGTTTTTCTCTGTGCATTTCTAATAAACTGCATATCTATATTGCGATAAGGCATGAGGAATGCAAGGCTCTCTAATTGTACAATAACTTTCTGATCTCTGGCATTGTTGATAGGATCTCATGAAAGTCAGAATCTAACAACCTCTTAACCATTCTCTTTAAATCTATGAATCGGCTTCATTCCATGGAATTCTATATGCTGAAAAGCCTTCAGATTCTTTACTGACAACTGTAAAGTAGTGATTTCTGATCTCTATTATTGCTGATAGTCAGAATCTAACAACATCTTTAGGGTTGTTTATTCTGATCTTGAGTCTTCCATCAACTATTGTAGCACAATTGGACATTTCCATTGGAATCCAGTATTTTCCAACAAATATGCTAAAATACTAATGGTCTGGTTCAATCTGAAACTGGAAATTGATGGCCATCTTGCTGTGAATGACTACCTTGAGGCTGAAATACATTAGGTCCAAAAATTTGAGGATATCAGAGGTTCTCCAATTCAATATGTTATCATTTATTTCATTTTTAACAAACATTTTTTTAAAAAACAAGAACAGATTTTACATATGGTATGCATACTTGCCTAGGATGAATATTGCTTCATTCTTCATTAAGTAATAACTAATGTAGCTATTTTATTCCATCTTTAATTGGGTAATCAAATATTTCTTTAAGCAATAAATGTTTCATACAATTATA
The DNA here is from genome assembly GCA_036250565.1 of Sibynophis collaris. NCBI lineage: Eukaryota > Metazoa > Chordata > Lepidosauria > Squamata > Sibynophiidae > Sibynophis > Sibynophis collaris. The sequence goes on from JANHFK010005718.1 coordinate 494,584, forward strand.
ATTCTTTCAGTGTGGCTTTTCCCCAGAATTAATAGTAAGAAGTTGGTGTTGGTTTTTAAAATGTCTTCATAAGAACCTGTTATCATTGTTTTTCTTCACAAAGCAGATTGCCATGCTGGGACTTAGACTAAGGTATTATATTAGGGAAAAATACAACATTTTATTGATAACAACTGCAATTCAAGTTATGCGTGTTTTATATGTTTGGAAAAAATGCAAGATAATTAGTTTTTTTCAAAATGGTGATCTAAAAGATTGGTGAAGATTTTGATTGATATTATTTATATTTCTATTCCTCTATGACTTTTTTAGGGAAGTCGTTGTATTAGTACATGTATTATACCTTTAACTATCCTGTTTACCCCAAATAAGACCTCCCCTAATAATAAGCCCAATCGGGCTTTTGACGCATGGCAATAAGGCCAAGCACTTATTTCAGGGTTCAAAAAAAATATAAGACAGGGTCTTATTTTCAGGAAAACATGGTATTTCATCACACACTGAAATGGAATCAAGAAACCATTTTGAGGAACCCCTTCCACCCAAAGAATATCTATCTTTTAATTATTCAGAAACAGAAGGCCCTGCACTCTCATTTTGATTGTAAGATATATAACTCAGCACTGAATTCGTAATTTGATATTTAGAAAATCATTCATGCAAACCAATGAATGAATGCCTGCTATTATGTGTATGGTCAATGACCTTCCAGCATGGGAATTAACCTGCAGGGCTATAAAAATTGGTCATAAAGATAAATTATGTCCACGGTAATTATATGATTCATTATTATTTAACTTAATATCAGTTAGATCCGTTACTTATAATTAATGGTTTAATGATATGTAATCCTCTGCCAGAAATATAGAGTTCCTATAATATATAATTTGATAAATATATATTTTTTCAAAATGATCAAAATCTATATGGCAATTTATGAATTCATATAATTTGTATTTTAGCCACTATATTTTTTATGCAATTATAAAATTAGTCCCTATAACATGATTATGATAATCATAATGTGATTGTTTAATCTTAATCATTAATTCCAATTCTTAACTGTAGTTGTTCATTTGTTCTAAATAGATTGGGTTTATTTTTCTAGGTTTTTCAAACAAATCAGGCATAACAGTTTCTCAATAGCTTGGTTACTTTTTTTTATTTCATTATACTTTCAATTCTAATACATGCGGAAAAGATTTATCTTGTTCAGTCTTTGTGTAATTGTAAGACTTGTAAACTGTATTGAATGATTTGATATTTAAAATTTCTGTTTGCAAAAATGTTGTAGTTGGACTTTAAAAAAAAAGAAGCTAAAGAATTCAACAGTTACATGTGAGTAGATAACTAGCTACCAAGACTTTATGTCAATGTCCAGTGCACATTGTCTAGCAGTGTAAAGTCCGAAAATATTTATAATGCGATACAATTAGGATTGATTTGTTTCTGTTTGTTTAGGGAAATAGAAATCTTAAATAGCACTCAATTTACCATTTCTGAGAATTTGAATTTTCAATTCCATTTTTTTTCCATTAGATTTCAGAACATGAGATTTTATCTATTTAGAAAAAGAAATACATGACAGTCCATTTTAAATAAATATCTCTCAGTGGTAAATAATCAATTGAAGAAAAATGGAGACATAACAATTCCATAAAATTAACAGAAATATATACCAGCCTTCTAAAAGATCAAGTGAGTCAGAGCTGACCAAATCTCAGGGAGAATCTGAGGTTTTCCATTTTTTATACCTTTTTTTTGTTAATACAATATAATCCCAAATGGTGCAGAAGCAATTAAAAACAATTGATTTTTGAATCAGTGGGATTTATTGCTATGTTTTTTTATTGCAAACAAGGAATTCCACTGATTCAAAAATCAATCGTTTTGTTAATACCATTGCACTATTTTTTGACCACATTAATGGGCATAAAAAAATCAGGAAAAAAAATTAGAAAGCATCAATTTCATACTTTAAATATTAATAAATATTTATAATTTATTTTATTTTATTAAACTTTTATACCGCCCTTCTCCTTTGGGGGGACTCAGCGGTTAGTAATAATTAATAAAAATGCACAATTATCCTTGATGAAATGCCTAAAGCCATGATGGTGAACCTATGGTATGGGTGCCACAGGTGGTACTCAGAGCCATATTGGTGGGCACCCTAGCGTTGCCCCAGCTCAGCTGCAGCATGCATGGGCATGCCAGCCAGCTAATTTTCGGGCCGCCTGGGACCACCAGAAGTCGGGAAACAGACTTCCCAGATTCCTAAAAAGCCTCTAAAAAGCCTCTAAAGCCTGGGGAGAGCAAGAAACAGGCCTTCCAGTTTGCCACTGGAAGTTGGCAAACGGGCCATTTTCACCCTCCCCAAGCTCCTAGAAAGCCTCTGGAGCCTGGGGAGGGCGAAAACGGGTCTACCCGGCCCACTGTGCCATTGTGTGCCAAAAGTGGGGGGAGCACAGGGCACGTTGAATTATGGATGTGGGCACGCACATGCGCGACCCCCTTGCACTCCCTCCACTTTTGGCACCCAATGGCAAAAAGGTTAGCCATCACTGGCCTAAAGTCTTAACATTTAGCATAAATAGTTGTGATATATGCGGTTCATGAAAGTAGGGAATTTCAAGGATGAGTTTATTTCCATATTTTAAAAATTCACACGAGTGGGATAAGTTTAATTGTTGTTTGTTCAATTATATGTTAACAGAATTGTTATTAGATGTGAAGACAATCTGGCTGCAGCATCTATGACCCTCTTGATTTGGCCAATTTTATTTGAATTTGCATTGGTCTGAGCAGTGTTTTCATCATGCTTTGTTTATAAATGGATGTTCTTAGGAAGACATAGTGGGGATTGTTTACCAAACAGATTTTGTAGCAGAGGGGCGGCAAACTATTTTTTTAAAAAAAATTAAAGGAATGTTCATATATCAAGAAAAATTATAGAGGATATGTACATACCGTATATATAAATTAAGAGACTTGAGATTTTTTTACCGAAAGGAAGTGATATAACGAAAGGAAAAGTATTGATCCAATGAACTACAATTGCAAAAGTTTCTTATGAACATATTTATTTCAGATTGTCATCTAGGTAGTATATAAGTACCCTTTACTGAAAAGCAAATATGCAATTGTTCTTATAACCCAAATATAACACCTTGCATGCCAATCACTAATTGTGTATAATTAAGCAATTCTTCTCATTTTGGACAGAAATGTTACTGCACTTAGTTTCAGTATGTTCAAGAGTCAACATTTATGGATCCATGTGCTACAAAAGAAATTGTAAAAAAACAACAAACCACTGTCAATGTTCTTATCACAGTACTGAAACAAAATTGTCTGTCTTCGTATAGTTTAAATCTGATTCTGCTTTCAGTTTTATTCTGTTCTTCCTGAAACATATGAACATTAAAGGAATAAAGACTGCTTTGATCTCACTGCAATATTGTTAAAATAAGGGGGGTGGGGGAAGAAAGCTGGAGAGCTAAAAAAAGATATCTGTTAAATTTAGTAACCTCCAATTTCATTTCCTGCCATTAACAGGCTAATGGCTTTCTTTTATTGTGTATATTTTGGTCCATAACTCTTGATGAGTGAGAGGGTATTGCAGAAAATAGACTATTGTCAAATTCTAGGGTAGTTTGTATGGCAATAAGATTCACCATAATTAGATGTTTCTTTTGTTCCCAGAGTGTCTCTTTCTATATTCTTCCTCCCTTCTCCTTCTTTCAAGTAGCAGTTTTACTGGAAGACTCATCCATATTTTGCAGCTCCACAATTCCCTGTATTGATATTCTAGGAAATTGAGAAGAAGATATGGCTGATGCAAACACAACACATGGAGAAAATTCTTCAAAATCGTCCCTTTTCCTAAATTAATTAATGGACCTCAAAAGTATACTGATTCATCTCTGTTTCTAAACTCTGTGCTTTCAAGAACTGACTGTTCCTTTATCTCTTCTTGCTTTTCCATATCGATTTAACCTTCACCCAGAGAAGGTAGAGAAAGGTCATTTTATGTAAGGAGCATGGTCAGATATAATGCAGGCATTTATCTGTGACCATCAGTTTATTTTCATTTGTCAAAAGCACACATCATTTTTTTCTCTTTAAACATGTTTCAGGACATATTATCAATGATTTTGAATTCTGCACACATTATTGAAAATGAAGTGAAGAGGTGAGTGAATCCAATTATTTTAGAACAGCAGAATAAAAACTATGACACACCAGGCCAACAAATAACAATAACAACAGCAAAAATATTTTGGTGCAATTACACAAGACTTCTGCAGATGTGAAGTCTTACAGCAGTGATGGCTAACCTTTTTGCCGTCACGTGCCAAAAGCAGGAGGAGCGTGGGTGGGTCGTGCGCATGCGTGCTCACATCCATAATTCAATGTGCCCTGCCCCCAGTCATTTCTGGCCTCTGGAGGGCCTCTGGGGGGTGGGAAAGATCCTTTTCACCCTCCCCAGGCTCCTAGAAATCCTCCTCAGGAGGCCGGAAACAGCCTGTTTCCTGACTTCCAGTGGGCCCAGAAGACCCGAAAATCAGCTGGCTGGTGCGTGCATGCACGCTGCAGCTGAGCTAGGGCAATGCTCGTGTGCCCACTGATATGGCTCCACGTGCCATAGGTTTGCCATCACTGTGTTACAGTATTACAGCTATACCCATCCTGAATTATTGTACCCAAAACAGGTTTCAGAAAGGACTAACAGAGCGGGTATTTGCAAAGGGTAATAGGGACCTCTCGAAATCAGGACAATTCTCCTCTACAGACATGTGTGGATCCTTCATCCATGATTTATGCTGTGTAGATATCTCGTTAACCTTGTATGGATATTATTATCCCTGGAACATTTCCATTAAATCTTGCCTCCGGACTTCATGTACCACCATCACTGGCATGGTTGTAATGAAGATGCATTCTTGCAGATCTTACTTGTCTGCAAGGAGAAAGCCTGAGCACATAAAACTGAATACGTAATGCTTAGATACATGTCTGTGTTTGAGAAATAGTGTCCCCTCTTCTTTTTTGAGTTAATGCTTGAATAGGAGTACTGAATCCCTACTAAATCCTTAGAAAGAGACATTTCATGGTCGCTATTTGATAATATATGCTCATTTCATGGTACACTGAAGTCCTTTCAAGTCATAGTATTGCCACAGTTTAACAACAATAATGCCAAATGAAAAGATAGGGGCCTTTTCAGCACATATTTCTTCAAATATACACAAATATTACTTATTTGATTTATAACTTGCCTCTTTATTCAAAGAAAATATTATAAGATGGTTAATGACAATTAAAATGCAACACACATCGTTGTAGATCAGCATCATGCAGAAGGCAGTTCTTTCTGATACATAATACTGAGGTATCCAAGAAAATATAGCAAATGAGTATAGGTAGTCCTCAATTTATAACAGTTGATTTAGTGACCAAAGTTACACTGGAAAAAGTGACTGATGACCATTTTTCACACTTATGACCATTGTAGCATCTCCATGGTCACTTGATTTACATACAGATGCTTGGTAACTGGTTCATATTATGATGGTTGTTGAGTCCCGGGCTCATGTGGCCATCTTTTGTGACCTCCTGACAAGCAAAGTCAAGGGGGAAGCCAGATTCCCTTAGTGACCATGTTACTAATTTAACAACTGCAGCGATTCACTTAACAAATGTGGCAAGAAAAGTCATAAAATGGGATAAAACTCACTTAACAAATGTCTCACTCAGCAACTTAAATTCCGGGCTCAATTGTGGTCATAAGTCAAGGACCACCTGTAGTCTGTAAGTTATTTAAGCATATATCCTTTAGTTAGGCTGCTTCTGTGTTGCAGCTACCAAACAACAATCTGACCTAGAAGATCTCTGAGGTAAATTCCAAATTTAATTGTGTAATTTTAATATTTCACTACATGTAAAGTGTATCAGCTTATATTTTACATGTGTTGCATGGGAACATATTAGGATCATCCTCTGCTTTGGCAGTTTTTTCTGCCAAAGTGTAAATGAACTGGTTTCAGATTTACATATTTTTTAAACCACATAGAGTGCCAATGTCATAGCAAACATTAAGGAACCTTAACTAGTTATATTCCATGCAACCTTTTACCCTGCAGAACATCTAATTAATAAGCAAAGGCAAACAGGGGGCTCCCTCACAGAAAAAAACTGAAAAGATATGATTACAAATTGCCTGGAAAATAAAAGAAAGTAATGAACAGGTGCCTTGAATTGCAAGGCACATTTCCTCCTTTCTGGTATTTTTTATAAAGATCATTTCAGAATACAAAACTCGTATTTTTCAGTTACTTGTCATTCCCAATGGAATTCAAAATGAAATACTTATTCCAATATTATTTAGTGTTTGAATGACAACAAATCCTAGATTCTTAATTTTTATTGCACTGACTGCTTCCATGCCTAGGAATCCATGCTTAGGCTGTCAATTTACATATCATTCTAAAAACTCTACTGTTTATTTTTTATTCTGGAAAGGTAGTTGGAAATCAGAGGTTCACAACATTTTTCTGATGCAGCATACCTGGGTGTTTAAGTGGGATGCTGGAGAACCATTCCCAAATGGAAGAATCCAGGAGAAAAATTGATTTTTTAATATAACATACTAATCAAATGTACTAATAATTCTTCCCAAGCACCAAAGGTGTTTTTTCAAGAGGCAACTGGACTTTCTTGTTTTTCTTTGAAGAAGTTTCACTTCTCATCCAAGAAGCTTCTTCAGCATTCATTCATTCATTCATTCATTCATTCATTCATTCATTCATTCATTCATTCATCCATCCATTCATTCATTCATTCATTCATTCATTCATTCATTCATTCATTCAATGTGCATGTCTACTCACTCACCATATAACTCTTGAGTGGCTAACATCATGTTAAAAAGAACAGAATCACCAGAACAAAAATTAAAAACATGCCATGCCTAAGATAGCTCAGGTGTCTACATAAGTAAACCTTCTGAGATTGGGTTTACCTAAACTCTTGATCCATTGCCCAAGGGAAAACTATTGTAAGCCACCTAGAATTGTGGTTTTAAGAAGAGTGACAACACAGTATAAATCTTTTAAGTGCTGTACAAAAAAAATGGCATGGTCAGGGACATCCACTGTAAGTTGCCCAATGAGGCAGGCCAAACAAAAGAAAAAACCAGCAATAGGGTGTCTTCTTCACCCTCTTCTATTCTTCTCCAAGGAAGACAATTTGCTTCTTCAGTAATTTTGGGGTGATTGACCTGCAAACTCCTTGGAATGGAGAATTTGTTTTTTGTATTTTATCTCAGGCACAATTACTGCCCTAAGCTTCTATTTAGCTGAAAGAGGTAGAGATGCACTATTAAATATGCAAATTAAAGAACAGTGCTATATCATACAAAACATAATGCAGTGCTGACATCGCATGGAGAGATGACAGCATCATAGGCAGATAAAAGGTAGCACAAATACTTAAAAAGAAGGGGATTCATGCCAGAAAACCAGAAAGAACATTCACCCATTGTAATGAGCATTCCACACACCCCCCTTCCTGCAACAATCTCAATTTCTATTAGGCCAAAGGTCTAAATTTCAGAGGTTGCTCTAAATATCCATGAAATTTCAGAAAGCCTTCCAACCTAAGGCTATTATTATAATTTAATCCTTCTTCCCCCCCCTCCCCAGTGCTTAAAGGCTCAAACAAGTCTCTTACTCTGCTCAGTGGTTAATCCATCTCCCTTTAGCACAGACCGTTCCTGTGCTAAATTCTGTGAGCTGCATTGGAGATGTAGCAGCTGAATGCTGCATCTTTGAGCATCCGAAATGTCAGAATCCAAAGCTATATCTTTACTATATCGTTTTGTATTTTACTCAGGTGTAGGCATGATGACCCCGATGTGTCTCTTGGGTGAATTTTGAAAACCCAGCAGCTGGTGGAAACTCTGTTAGTGCTCCAACAGATTAAGAAGGTCAGGAGGGCACGAAGTGAACTGATATTAACTGGAGGCTTGTTCTTGAAAAGAATCCTATTGGTGTCTTTATTCAAGTTATTGCAGCTAAAACCACAAAGTGTATTTCCCTTGCGTGTGGATATATCCTAAATCTAGATAAAACTTTTCCTCTAATGACATTAATCTTGCTACACTTTAGAAATAACAGATGCAGAAGAGTTATAAAACTCTTTTTAAAAAAAAAAAACGGTACATTATTATTAGTAGTACATTCTCTGTTTACTTGTTTATTTTATAAAGGCAGGCAAAGATTCTTTGGAATCTGTAGCTTCCAGCTACACTCCATGTAGTTTTGGTGGTGATAGTTGAGTTGTGACTTACTGCTGCTTTCTTCTCTCTTTTCTTTTTTGTTTTGCCTTCCAAGGGTAGTCCTCATCCCTATGGTCTTTTGCTTATCCCTGTCCAACCACCAACCATATTTTAAATTAGCCAAAGTTGGTCAGATGCTCTTTTGTGGCTAGACTGTATAGTTCTCAGTTCCTGTACTGTGATTAAACAATCAGATTTAACAAGCGAATTTAAGGTGTTCTGTTTCTGAGCATTTGTCCTACTTCGTTACAGAATTGGGTTGTTTTGCACCGGGCTTGCCCAATTCTTACAGCCATACATGTTGTTACAAAGAATTTTTGATTTTCAGCTGGCTTGTCTTGTAGCTTGATGTTGATTTCGGCTGAGAGGGGGTGAGTGATCCAGGGTCATCTAACTAGTCTCTATGCCTAAAGGTAGACTAGCATCTGAGCCTCTCCACTCCTAAGCCATCACCTTAATCAGCACAGCATGCTGGCTTTCAGCCAGAGAATCCAATTATATACTAAATAAAATGAATTAGAGGCATGAAATTTGACATATTCAGAATACTGGGGAATTTTAAGTGCTGTTCAAGTGTTACAACTGAGCTTAAAATTTCAGCTTTCCCCAGCCTATGGCTTTGCAATTCTAGGTTTGCATATTGAATGTCATGGCCGTAGTTCTGCTTGCATTTAATCGAACAGAAGGAAAAGATTCTTCAGTCTTCATTCGCCAGGGCAACTTCTGCCTAAGAGTTCCACTAGTATTCAAACAGAAACCTGCTTCAGAACTTCTATTCATTATATTAAAGTTGGAGAAAATGGAGAATAGGAACTGTATATACCCGTGATGGCGAACCTATGGCATGCATGCCAGAGGTGGCATGCAGCGCCCTCTCTGATGGCACACGAGCTGTTGCCCCAGTTCAGCTCCACTGCGCATCTGCGTGTGCCACCTGGTGGCCAGCTGGTCTTTGGGTCTCTGCCGTACATGTGAGCGTGCATATGCGTGGGGCGTGTGCGCATGCAGGGGGCGGGGCAAATGCACAGGGAGCATGCACATTGCATTTTGGGGGTTCGCGCGGGCACATTTGTGGTCATCCATTTGCGTGTGCTTTGGGCACTTGGTCCGGAAAAGGTTAGCCATCACTACCCTATACCATGCGTTTTAAGTTGTGGGAGTCTGTTTATAGAATGTCCTTAGTAATATATATTTGCTATTAAGTAATAGCCTTTCTCTGGTTCTAGTAATCACCTCTTCAGCATTGCTGTATTTATCTTTTATTTTTAATGTCCCCAGTAAAATAGATAGTAAAAGGTAAAGGAGTCCCTGCAGATTTTACTCCGCAAGTCATTGCCGACTATAGGGGGCAGTGCTCATCTCCATTCACTGGCCATTAAGCCAGTGTTATTCGAAGACGTTTCCACGGTCATGTGGCCAGCATGTCGTCATGGAGCGCTGTTCCTTCCCATTGAAGTGGTATCTATTTATCTACTCACATTTGCATGCTTTCCAACTGCTAGATTGGCATAAGATAAAGCGAGCCCGTGATCTCACCCCATTGTGTGACATTTGGGTCTCAAACCTGAGCCGACAAGCCACACACCTTAACCACTGAACCATCATGCCACCCAAAGTAGATAGTACCGTTTCTATATTTCTCTTTTTGCCTTTGCTCCAGTGCTGTTTATGATGTATTTTGTTGCTTTATTGGCTTTGTTGTTTGGCTGTTTGAAACCATTTTGCAATCTATCCAGAACATTTTAAGTATTTAGCAGATGAAACATATAATAAATAAATAATTGAATTACACTAGTTATGTAAATTAAAGCAATATGTAGGAAATAATTAAATTCTTCCCTCTAAGTAGACTTGCTTGTTTCATTTTTTTTTTCTATTCTGTTTCCCTTGTGTTCTCAAATATTGTAGTGGTTATTTATTTACATATGTCCAAAGACTGCTGGCTACCATTTAGTTACTTCATTATTTTTGGAGTATTATTTATAATTTGTTTTTCAAATTCACAATTGAGCTATTTGAATACATGACAATACATGAAAAGATTACCTAATAATAAGAAACTATAAAACGGCAAACTGCTGATACCCTGAGGCAAAAAGCTACTTGAAATAGAAAGTCTAAATAATATGTAGGAGGGAGGGTTGCTTTTTTTTTTCTTACTCAGTATTGAAAATCATTCAGTCTGGAAACTAGGCAAACCTTCTTAAGAAGAACATTCTGAAGTCAACTGCAAACAGCTGCAAAGGCCTCTTTGAGATGCTGTTTATGTTCAAAGCTCTAGAAATCTTAAGGAAGGCCTTCAAGAAGACTTTATCACTGAAGAAACTTTGCGTTGAAGAGGATGGAGATGTAGTTAGCTTTGAATATAAATGCTAAAACCAGCTTTTTAATATGCCTGGATATAGGCAAGAACCTATACAATGAAACAAAAAGTAAGGCCACCTTCGTTATGTGTAGTCTCAGTTGATAAATAACAGAAGTTAACTTATCAAGAATAGAACCAACTTAGAACTAAGGAGAAATTTCTTGACACGGAGAACAGTTCACCAGACTACAGGTTCTGTGGTTACTCCATCACTACAGAAGAGATTGGACAGCAATTTTAAGAAAGGATTGGACAACTATTGGTCTGAAGTGCTTTAGAGTCTCCAACTTGAGCAGGAGGTTGGATTAGAAGACCTCCAAGATTCCTTCCAACTGTGTTATTCTGTTAATACCTAGGTACTCTGTGTTAATCTTTTGTTGTTTCTCAAATGTTTATGGAGGCCTCTGGGCTGCACAAAACTATTCCATTCCCCACCATCCAGTCAGAGATGAAGAAGCTTCTTGGATGAGAAGTGAAACATCTTCAAAGAAAAACAAGGAAATCAAGTTGCCTCCTGAAAAAAGCACTTTTGGGACAACCATGACTTGGATGACTGAGAGTATCCATTGACATTTAGCTGCGTACTTTGAGTTGCAAAAGGTGTGGGAGTATGAATGGATTTCTAGAAAAAATGCAGACTACAGGAACCATTTGTGCTTCAATTTGACATGCAGACAACACAGACTCATCCCCAACAGCCTGCTTCTGTTCCTCAACAGTGAAGGGATACAGGGCAGAAAACATTCTGCAGCCAAGAAGGCTTCACACCCATTTGAATTACTCAGGTGACCCTGAGGACACAGATAAACCTCCAAGTGGCCTCAATGACTCTCTAAAAAGATGCAAATGATCAGCTGCCTGCAAGGAATATAAACCCTTCCATATTCCCCACCATCCACTCAAAGCTGAAAAAACTTCTTGGCTGAGAAGTCTTCCAAGGTCTTCAAAGAAAAACAAAAATGTCTAGTTGTTTCTCAAATATTTTCTTGCATTTCAGTCAGCTAGATGTGATAATGTAAGAGTATGGTGTATATGGATTGGAGTTGAAAGGTAAAGGAAGCAGTATGCTTCTTCCCATATTTGGGTAAGACCAGGGTGCCTCGATAGAGA
>JANHFK010005718.1:506499-517564 GCA_036250565.1 Sibynophis collaris
TTAGCGCATTGTAAGCCGCCCTGAGTCTTCGGAGAAGGGCGGCATATAAATCAAATAAATAAATAAATAAAATAAAGCACAGTGATGGCTAACCTTTTCTGGACTGAGTGGCCAAAGTGCGCACACTCGAACCGCCCAAAAGGCAATGTGGCCCCCCAACATGCTCCTCTGCATACACAGTAGAGACCCAAAGACTAGCCAGCTGGCAGGAGGCGCGTGTGCATATGCGGCAGACCTGAACTGGGGCAACAGCTTGCGTGCCATCAGAGAGGACATTGCATGCCACCTCTGGCACGCGTGCCACAGCTTTGCCATCAAGGCTCTAGCGTAATTTTTCCTCTTGAAATTCTTAGGAGGTATTTATGGAATGCTCATATGTGACCCAGATAACTGCAGGAAGATTTTTGCTGCTGCATACCTGTTCTTTTACATTTCTGGCAACGTTAGAATCTTACTGGTTTCCCAAACCTGCAACTGTGTGACTTTTGAATCTGCTTGCTACTTATGCTAACTATTTCGTTGGTGTTTGTTTTCCTCTTTAACTCAAGTTACTGCTATTTTCATAATTATATTACATCTGAATTATCATTTTTCACTTTTGCCTTGGCTGGGTTCTTTCATTAGGGGTTTTCTGGAGACCTTGAAAATGTCTTCAAAAGTTTAAGGCTCATGATATTTGTTTCCAAGAATATAATCATATGTAATGGGAAGAAAGAATAACCCTGAGGAAGAGAGGAAAGAGGCACAACTTAGACAATGGTAAGATAAAAGAAATTTGAGTCCAGGCCAGAAGCGTAACCTGAGTAAGGACCCCATTGAGGGAGCAGAAAAGGTCATTCAAACTTGATTACTGCTAATAAAAAATAGCATTAATATGCATTACTTTGATTTCCTAGTCTGGTCTACCTTAAAAGGTTGCTAAATAGTGACCAAAGATATTGTTCAGAAGACAATAAAATAATCTTGAATACATCCTGGGTTTCATTGGCTAGAGTTAAGCTGCAATAGAATTTGAAAATATTTGATATGTGATATAATTGATAGCAGCAGATAGTCTATTGCACTGGTCTTGTATGATTCCTATAAGTATTGTAACCAATCTGAAATATTTGGACAATAAATACAATTTTACAAAATAACCATATGAATTTTCATGTTGAACACACTTCTTTGTTTCTAAATTGATTGATTGATTGATTCATTCATTCATTCATTCATTCATTCATTGATTCATTCATTCATTCATTCATTCATTCATTCATTCATCCATCCATTCATTCAGTCATTCCTTCATTCACTCATTCATTCATTCATTCATTCATTCATTCATTCATCACCCACTTGTCACATGACTCTAGTTTTACAATCTGGTAAAAGAATATTATATAATTATCTCTACTTTATGTATGGCAAATAGAAACATGAAAAGAACAATTTTCATTAGAATTGGTACATCTGTGTGTGTGTGCACCATATATGCAGTAATGAATTTCACAGATTATGCTGTTTGATCCACAGTATCTTTCAAATCATAATTTTTTTCCAGACTTAAAAGCCTGATGCTTCCATTATTGAAAGAAGAGAAGTAATATTTGCCATGTCTAGACTCAAGCTATTGCCTTCTGTCTCTGCATTGTTATGCATTCCTAACAGAACAATACTCTACAAATTATAATAGCCATAGATTTTCAGAAAGTAGATATGTCAAAATGTCAAAATTGATCAAGAGCTAGGTGAAGTATTGATTTTTCCATGGTTTTACCATTGTTAAGATTTGGAGCAGCTAAAGATCTAATGCAAGACTTGTTATCTCTGAAGTTCAGTTAGCCAATTTAGAAGGTGATTTTTTCTTGGGAAAATTTCCTATTAACATTCTATTCTCTATCAGTTCTTCCGAACAAAATTAATCTTAGAGACATATGAAATTTCTTTCTAATATCTTACAGCCGCCTTGCTTTCAAATCAATTAAACTTTTTAAAGCATATAATATGCTTAAAAAATACAATGTGCAGTTCGAGTCATATTGAAATTTCTTAGGAAGTTTCAAAGATAATAACTTGAGAAGAATATAAAAGAAATCTCACATTTTTAATGGGAGCAGAGCTGAAAAACTAATGATAGCACTGTATTTCATTGAAATTCAGATTTGTTTGGTTAAAAATATAAAGTAGATTTGTTTGTGAAAAATGTGCTGAAAAATGTTGCATACACTAAGGGATTGTCAGGTAAAAAAGAAAATAACATATTATAACAGGGAAATACATATTTAAAATAATATTTATTATCAAACACTATCAATTGAAATGATTAACAGTTTTTTCTGCATCTCATCAATATGAATTTTGGCTCAGTTTCCATCATCCGTATTGACTGACACTCCTGTCCTTTGCTACATCTTTTGCATCACCTGTAAAGTCAACAAACGTCCTAACAAAAGGCTAATTTGCATCTTGGAATCTGCTCCTTTGGCAGCTGCCAGACAAGAATACCTATACACATCTTTTAATGCTCTTTTTGTTTTGTTTTTTTTTCAATTTGCTGAGGTTAAAGCAAACAGAACAGCAACTCTGAGGATGCCAATTACTGTGTGCATAATTCTAAACAGCTGGCTTTTTTACAAAACTGCTAAATGACAACTGCTCTTGCATAGGAAAGAAAGCTAATTTATTTCAAAGTACTTAAATCCATATCAAAAAGGCAACACCTTTATCATGAGCATTGGAAACTCTCTTTGTCCAACTGCCATGTTATTTTTATGGGAGAAATTCCAGTGGTTGGTATCATCCTTTCAGGAGCCATTCTCATGCAAAATCACTCCATTTTTACATAATTTAAAGGAACCAGCTGAATGAATCAGGAAAAATTGGCCACTTAATAGTGCTGTCCAAAGAGGACTTTGTATTTGAAAATGGTTAAACATTTGGGCTTTCTTTCTGCTCACAGGGTAGGCTACATTATTTTAAATTTCAAGCAATGTTGCAGGATCCAATCTGAGTGAGTCACCAGGACTAAAGGTTTATACTTCCAAGCTTTTGGGCTCATGCTGGACTCCATCCTCAGAGATTTTCTCTTTCTCCAGAATATGTCTGAATGTGTCCAGAATGAGGATGGGCTCCAGCATGAGTCTGAAAGCTTGGAAGAATAAACCTTTGACTCAGACTGGATTCTGCAACATTATCCTGAGATGCATATATTTGCGTTCAATCAAGTGATGTCTATAGAATGTTAGAATCCATCACTCATCTTCCACATAGCTTAACCATCACATACTGTTGCTACTTTGTTACCTCATAATTGAAAAATGGATTGTATGACATATAAAATAAAACAAATAAATAACTACCAAAAGATATAAAAAAATGCTAGAATGGGTCCAAAAACTTCACTAAGGTTATACAACAGACAAACAATCACAGTGAATGGGGAATGAAAATCTCTCTACCTGTTTCCCTGTGTGGGTAGCTTTGAATATGACTAGTATAGTATTCCTGCAATAATTTCATCCAAGTTGATACCCTTAAAATTATATTAGATAATTTGGTTGATTGCCCTGCCTACACACCCTTGTGATTCAGCAAGGAGAAATCTATTAATGTTTCTTAGGGCTGGCTGTGGAATTCTGGGAGCTAAAGTCCAAATATTTTAAAGTTGTTGAGGCTAAGAAACACTGTTCTATGCATTTCATTTGTAATGGCAAATATCCAGGAGCCATATAAACCAGATGTTCAAACTGGATCTACAAGCAAAGATTTATTACAATTTCTGCCAGACATGACATAGGTCAGTGATGGCTAACCTTTTTGCCATCGTATACTAAAAATGGGAGGAGTGTGGGTGGGTTGCGCGTGCCCACACCCATAATTCAATGTGCCCCACCCCCAGCCGTTTTCGGCCTCCGGAGGGCCTCTGGGGGGGTAGGGAAGGCCATTTTCACCCTCCTCTGGGGACAGCAAAAAACGGGCCTTCCCCCCCCCCCGAAGACCCGCCAGAGTCCAGAAACAGACTGTTTCCCAACTTCCAGTCGGCCCGGAAGGCCCAAAAATCAGCTGGCCGATGCACGCATGCATGCTGCAGCTGAGCTAAGGCAAAGCTCGTGTGCCCACTGATATGGCTCCGTGTGCCACCTGCGGCACCCGTGCCATCGGTTTGCCATCAGTGACATAGGTGGTCTAATTATAGCCTCTAAATGCAACCTTGTTTCCTGGCAATGTCACTCACGGTCACTCATGCCCTAGTCACTTCCTGTCTTGATTATTGAAATGCGCTCTATATGGAACTGCCCTTGAAGAGCATCCAATTGGTGCAATTGGTGCAAAATGCAGCGAGCTGCATGGTTATGTGCAGACCTTGGTGTTTATATGTATGTATCATCTCTCCTGCGGGAGCTGCATTAGTTGCCGATTTGATTCTGGATACAATTCAAGGTGCTGCTTGTCACCTTTAAAGCCCTTTATGGCTTGGGACCAGGTTATCTGAGGGACCGACCCACTAGAGCGGGGAGGCAAGGAATGTTGGGGATCCCATCCCCTAGTGAGATATACCTGATCGGACACAGAAGAAGGGCCTTTTCCGCATGGGTTTTAACGGGGTCAGTCTTTAATTTAATATATTTTTAAATTGTTTTATTTTTTGTATTTGAATGTTTTTTAATATGACTGTAAACCGCCCTGAGTCCCGCGAGGGAAAAGGGCGGTATACAAATTAGAATAAATTAAAAATTAAATTAAATTAAATTTCTCTGGAGCATCATTTCCCCAGAGATTAGAATACCTCCCACTCTAACACTCTTCCGGAAGGCGCTGAAGACCTGGTTCTGCCCGTGGGCCTAGGGAACCCAGAGTGGGATGGAGCCCATTAAATGTTTTGTGTGGCTTGTGTGATGTGTTGTCGCTGGGGTGAGGGGTGGGGGCTATTATATTATTTTATTATTTTATTTTATTAGTTTTATTTTTATATATATGATATTTTATATCCCTATAAGCCTCCTTGAGTTATCATGTGTGAATAGGCAGCAATATAAACTTTTTAATAAATAAATGTGGTGAAGAAAAATGTAAGGAATTCAGGATGCGATATACTGATATAATTATTTATATGGAGAACAAAACTAGAAGAAATATTTTCATGAACAGATAGTAGCAATTGCAATAGCACTTATATACTGCTTCATAGTGCTTTATAGCCCTCTCCAAGCGGTGTACAGAGTCAGCCTATTGCTACCAACAATCTGGGTCTTCATTTAACTGACCTCGGAAGGATGGAAGGATGAGTCAACCTCAAGTTAGTCAGGATCGAACTGCTGGCTGTGGGCAGATTTATGCTGCAATACTGCATTCTAACCACTGTGCCACCATGGATCTTGATGGTTATAATATAATATAGTTATATTATAATATGGCTATAATATATCCATTTTGCTTCCAAAGTTACTTTCTAGCTGTTGTAGTATAGGCTTATATATCGTTTTCAATCTTCTTTTCTGCTTTACAATGGATACATGAATTCTGATAAGTGTTAAAGGCAGATTAAGTAACTCTTGGCTTTTATACTTCCAAAAGTGAAGTAGCTGTTCCTTCTCTGTCCTAGATGTCTATGGAAATACTCAGACATCTAAATCATGGTTGTTCCAAAGGTGCTTATTTCTAAAAGTCAACTGGACTTTTTAAAATTTTCCTTGAAGACATTTTGCTTCTCATCCAAGAAGCTTCTTCAGTTCTGACTTGCCATTACAAATGAAATGTGTATAGCAGTGTTTCTCAGCCTCAGCAACTTTAAGGTGTTTGTACTTCAGCTCCTAGATTTTCTCAGTTCTGACTGAAGAAGCTTCTTGGATAAGAAGCAATATATCTTCAAAGAAAGCAAAGAAAGTCCAGTTGCCTTTTAAAAATAAGCATCTTTGGGGCAACCGTGATCTGGATAATGTCTTTCATCATGTCCAGGAATATTTTCCACCTATCAAACCCCTATTTTCTTCCATTGTTTATTTATTCATTGTTCCTTATTATTTAGCTTTAATTTCAGGACAATGCAAAAAAATAAATAAAAAAAGTTACTTTATAAAGCTTGGTTTAATTTAATGAAAATCTGATTCAACTTTTCCTACAAATATATTTTCTCCTAACTGCATCAAAATGACTAGCAATATGTATAAGTGCATTGAATCAGAATTCCTTTATTACTTTGGTATGAAGAGACTAATTCTTTTAATGTTCGGTTAGGCCACATGCCACCCAAGTAGAAAATATATTCCTGGCATTTAAATGCTGTGAACTACTGTGGGTGTAGCAATTCCATCTTTTCATCTAGCGTGTTAAACAGTGAACACAGCTTTAGTAATATTAAGGGATCCTCAGATTCTTGAAAGATTAAGTTAATTTATAGCAAATGCTCAACCTCACAGTTATGTACATATATGAAGTAGCAGAAGCTTAATCTGTATTATTCTCATTTCCCATAGTCTCTCAAAATCCTATAGAAAGTACAAGTTCAACGGCTAAGATGGGTACTGAGCATTGGCTAGGCTACATTACTGTTTTCTGAGTCAGTATTTCTCATTCAAAGATATGGATAGTTTCTGACTCAAATGAGTAGTGAAAATAGCACGTCGACTTCAACAACGTGACCAAGAGATATTTTCAGGTGACATTCAAAACTTAAACTTAATGATGGACATCATTTTGCTGCATCCATGGCCACTCTTGGCCTTTGAATAATATATGTTAGAAGCTATGTTTCAAGAAATGTTTCAAAATACAATTTCGATTTCATTTAAATTTAATTACATTTAGAGACAGTTAATATTGTCTTTATCTTGAGCCATTTCTTTAACACATTTTTCTCCTGCCACATTAAAAATTATAATTTTGTAACAACTTTTGAATCATTTGGTACAGCACCTGAGGCTTCAGGGAAAAATGTTTTGTCAAACCTAAAGTATTGGTACTATCTAGATATAATGGGCTGCAATCCAGAAATTATGGGACTTGAATATATCTAGAAGATACGATATTACAGAGGCTTGTATGTTTAATGGTGACTATATTAGTCTCGGAAGAGATAATGTAGATAAAGGTTCCTGGCCTGTCATACCCACAGGCTGCCTTGAACTGATATAATTCATATTACTAAATTGCTGTAAAAAGGTGAGGAAACCATTTATCTTGACAACCAAATTAATCCACTAAACTAAACCAACTCTTATCGGCATTATAATATTAATAGCAGAGCATTAAAAATAAACATAGTTCTTTGAAAGCTTAGTAACTGAGGTAAAATAACCAATAAATAATATCTAGGATTCTGGAAAAATCCAAAATTAAAGATCTGAGACTTGGAAAAAAAGCTTTTCCAATGTAGGCCTTACCCCAACATGAATCATTTTTCTAAAACCTCTGGAAGATTGAATTTAAGAAGGCTACTGCTGGAAATTTAAAAATACTGAGAGATACTCTCTTTAGGGCAATGTCACTCAACCTTGGTATCTTTAAGATATGTGAACTTCAATGCTAACATTCTGAGAGTTTAAGTCCATACAACTTGAAATTGCCAAGGTTGAGAGGTACTGCTTTAGGGAGTAAAAGAAAATGAAGAATTACATGAGAGAAAACAGTTCTGATATCTTTGATCACCAGTTGTCATTAAAATAGTGATTAGGAAGAGAGAGAAAGAGAGAGAGAGAGAGAGAGAGAGAGATACTCTCTGCTTAATGTCAATCAAGCCTATAGTTTTGGACCTCATTTGAAATAACTAGCAAACATTACTGATAAATCACAAGAACCAAAATAAGTGGATGTAGAAGAGATGAACTTACATTGAATCTATCTTAGGTTATGTATTTTCATTTGAAATTTTGTAATTAATATTAATTGACCTCCTTCTGGGTACAGTCTGATAACTATATACACACTTCATCTAGGCAACATTTTAAAGCACTTTTCATCATGTTCCTTAGGTTTGTTTCAGGGGATTATACTGCTTTGTTTTATTAAAAGATGTAATTATGGCATGCTCCTTAGCATCAATTATCATTTCATTATAGCTAGTGGTGAGTCACTTACCCTTTACTTGCTTGCCTCCCAGGTGAGCGATTGCAACCTTCATCTCAAAATCTTATTTTGAAATCAGTCAAAACCTCACTTTTTGCCCCAGTTGTTCTAATGTAGTTATGTTTAACTCTAAATATTCTCTAAAATGCAGAGTGAACACTAATTGCAAATTTAGCTTTCCCTTTTTAAAAAATATTCTTTTTATAAAACCATGGAGGTGATCAATTCTAATCTAACACAACCAAGTTGGCTGGAAATAGAAGGATCTCTGTGGAGTTTAGTAGAATGTTTTCCCCTCTTCTGTCTAATTCAGCAGGTCCGTAACTTGGTGATTATCTTTGGGAGATTATGTAATCTCTTTGTGCCTATGGGCTGTTTTGACCACTAGAGTTAATGTTGAGTCAGAGATACTGTATGTAAGAGGAAGAGTCTTCAAATGTTCCTGTTTTACTTACTAAGCTGGGCCTCTATGTTTAAGAGACAGCAGAAACACTCTCACTCACTATAAGACATAGCTTAAAGGGAAGGCTTCTCTGATTTAGATATTTCTTAATAAATCTAGTTTTTCTTCAAATACAATAAATGTCTGTTAACATTCATTGACAGTCAGGCTAAGGGGGTTGGACTAGAAGATCTCCAAGGTCCTTCCAACTCTGTTATTCTGTTCTGCTCTGCTCTGTTCTAAGCATATACTCTGCAGGCAAAGCAACTATTTGGAGCACTTTTCTTCTTATTGGACTTTCTCCTATATAATTCTTCTGTATTATTTTAGCAGTCTGGCAGATGCTTAGAATCACTTCCTCTAAGAAGGGTTCCTGCTGAATTCAAATCTCATTTGTCCACCTTATTTTACTTCCACTGCCATTGAATTGTTCCCTTCAGCGCTAACTGCTAAATCACAGTTTTGTTAAAATTGCAAGCAATCACAAAGTCACACATAGTTGTAATGCATTGCAAGACTTATAGTTTCAGAGCTTATACAAACTATTGACACAAAAAGGTCAACAGAATACAAGTTTAAAAAGTAATGGGAATGGAGAAGTGTCAAGGATTGAGTTAAACAAAAACAGAGTGTACATCTAATATGTGACTAATGTACCAAAACAATGGCATTTGGACCAAAATAGGCTGTGCCAGTGCTGCCAGCCTGCTTCACCCCCATCACTGCTTCACTGTGATGACCTGGGGTGAGGCACCCAGTAGTTGGTTCCAACCGGTTCACTCCGGTTCTTAGACGTCATCAGGACCGATCTGCGCATGCACAAAAGCTTATGTGCATGCACACGCTCCCGTTGCGAACCAGTAGCAAAGGTAAGTGGAACCCACCCCTAGCAAAACAGTCAGCTGATAATTCCCCTTTATTGCTCCAACTTTTTCCCAAACGCTCCCACATTTATGGCAAGTCCCAGAGCAAAACGCTCTCACACACACCTCCAGCAACGGCTTCCAGGTAAGAAATCCAGGAAGGCAAGAGAACAAAGCAATGAGTTCCATGAAACAAAGGAACTAGGCGATGAGTCCAGCAAATTCCAGACATCAGCAATGACACATGAAATTCCATGAATTCAGCATTTCTTCCCAACAAGTGCCCTTCCTCACAGCGTCTCAGTTCCCAGGTGTGCCTTGTGAAGAGGGGTAGGTTGCTCTCCTCCCGAGTCGTTGGGTCACCCTGCACTGTTCCTGCCTCCTGTCCACTCTCCGTGCTCGGAGATCAGGAAGGGGTGGTCCTTACTCATCGCCTGAGCTCCATTGCTCCTCATCTCCACTGCCTGCCTTCTCTTCCCCCTTCTCTCAGTCATCCTGCCCCCCATTCTTCCCTGCTTGAAAGCCATCCCAAGGCCAAGGGACCAGGGGCTGCCTTGTCCAGCTCCTCCCCACGTTCTACTGAAGCCAACAAGGCCGCCCCCTCAACCTCTGTCTCCAGCTCATCTTCCTCTGTGGACTCAGGCTCCAACAGGGCCATGACATTCGCTGATACAAGACTGCCATGAATCCCTGAGGTGGGGGAGGGACGGAGATAGCAAGCAGGGAGGAAGGACAAAGAAACTTTGAGTGCCTGTCTGAGACATTGGCTGACCGACCACAAGGTCACAATCATGGGAATGGAATGAGGACAATCACTGAGCCCAGCAAACCTCAGGACTGTTACCAAAACAATTTGTTTTAATTTAATTGGACACAAGGGAGATAGATGTGTGTGTGAGGGGGGAGACCTGGGAAAGGGAAAAGTAAGTAGGCAGCTTTTACACTCAAACTTCAGATCTGGCTTTTTCTACCTTGTAACCACTTGGCTTTAGTAAAATTATTCCTTTCACTATGTATGCAGTCGAAGGCTCTTTGTTTCTGAATGACCAAGTTGGGACAGGCTGAGATTCCAGAACACTTTTCTCTTCTGGTGAGCCATGTTTTCCTATTGACTCTTAGAAGGAATTCATGGTGGAGCCTTGAGTCACTTATTCTGCACTTTTCTTCTTCTTCTTGAATCCGTAACACCTACATAATTTAAGTCCCGCTAATGTTTCCATGATTACTTCTTTCATAGCAGAGATAAGCAACCGAGTCCCTGCTCTGCCAGGAATTGTTTATGCACTTTCAATACAGATAAATTGTTTATACTGTTTTCATTTCAACCTCTGATTCATCCGTTGAATAGCTAAATCAAGAGATAATTGGAAGGGTAGCCCTTGATAGCCAAAGCCCTTAAAATAGGTCCACGCTTTTTTATGAAAAGAGGAGAAAACTGTTGTTACATGTCAATGTGACCTCCAGCTGCAATATTTTGTAAAGAAAATATCTAGCATGTGAACTTCATTAATCTACTGCCAGATACAAAAAACACAGATTTATCTCCAGCACATAAGAGGAAGGAATTACAAAAGGGAAAACATTCTAAAAGCTCTAGTGAAGGTAGAGTGGGACAGGACAACACCATTTAATGCTCATAAGCATATCTATCTATCTATCTATCTATCTATCTATCTATCTATCTATCTATCTATCTATCTATCTATCTATCTAT
>JANHFK010005718.1:524057-535338 GCA_036250565.1 Sibynophis collaris
ACCACAGGTTATATGGAAAAGAGTTATATTAACTCTTATCTCAAAGGCTAAAAGAGTGGAAAGCCATATTTATGTAATTGATTTATTTATTTTTAAATGTAAATTGCCAAAAGTTTTTAAGTTTAGTAGCATATAAATTTTATGAACAAATTTATTACACACTACTTATAGTTCCAACTCAGAATCTTCTGTCATTGATTTCTTCTTGATCTTAACAAAAAAGATTAATTCTAATCATAAATAAATACATACAAACATGCATACATGCATACAGTTGATCTGACCTAATTTTTGGTTCTAGATGAGATCTGTAGGCTGTATCATAAAATCAAGAAGGGACGAAATTACAAGAGAGAGAGAGAGAGAGAGAGAGAGAGAGAGAGAAAGAGAGAGAGAGAGAGGAAGAGAGGGAGAAAGAGAGAGAGATGAAATCCTTGAGTATTCCTTATCTTTGAATTTTCCATTGCATATATACTATATCTTCATACACTCTGTGGCTTTTGAAGAGCATTAATCTTTCTGTCAAATTCATGGATGCTAGCTTCAAAGGAGTTAAATCATTTGGGGGGGGAGGTTTGAAACTACTTGAAAAGTATAATGATAGGCTTGATAGCTATGTGAATTATCCTGTATTATAACCAGAGGTTGAATGGCTACAAACGAGGCAACCCTAAGAAATCTGGAAGTTTTGTGATCAGATAATTATACTGAAGAGGGTCAGGTCAGTACATACACTTAACCTAATGGATGATTTCACCAGGCAGCATGGTGATCCTAACACACACATACAGATGAATACAATAAATGAGTGTCTTGATTAATCCAATGTATGAAAGGTAAAATTATAGAGAAGATAAAATACAGAGGTGTGGCTGATAGAAGTGAATCCTACAAGCATTTCCATAAACCATCTATCAAATCTTTACACTGGAAACCCTACGATAAGAATTTCTGAGCAAGTTCCTGATTTGTTTTAAAAAAAGAGTTTTTCCATATTTTTTTCTCTTATTTGAGAGATCCAGCTTAAGACAGAAACTGTAATAAAAGATATCACCATGTCATCAGACTCATTGCCAGAAAAAAATGAATTTGAAGAAAAGAATCAAATTCCATAACTTTAGACTTGGAGAAAGATCTGAAGGCATAGACGGTTTCCACTACAGTAGCAGTTTTAGATAGCCAAGCACTATAGAAACTATTCCCACTTACAGAACAGTCTCTTTTTTGGAAACTGTAATTTAGAGGCAGAGTAAATGTTTTATAGCAACAGCAATATCAATAGCACTTAGACTTATATATCACCCATAATGCTTTACAGCATTCTCTGAGCAGTTTACAAAGGCAGTATATTGCCCTCAACAATCTGGGTCCTTATTTTACTGATCTCGGAAGGATGGTGTTGTGGCTTGCCCGCATCCCACACAGCGGGTCATGGATCCAGATGACCAAGAGCCGACTGAGGCGTGGCACTATCATCCTGTGGCACCTGAGTACGATAGCAAGGAGGACTCAGTGCCAGAAGAGGACAACCAACCAGGGACCTCTGTACCTCCTCAGTTGGAATTGAGTGATAGAGGAGGAAGATAGATAGAGGAAGAAGAGGATGACAGACAAACAGGGATTTTTGCACATCCTCAGTTGGAGCTGAGTGTTTCAGAACAAGAAGAGGAGGAGCATCTGCTTGATGCTAGGGCATGCAGGGCAGCTAGCAGGCAGGAGTGGCTCTGTAGGAGGAGGTCTTCTCGCAAGTAGAATTGCAGACTCACTGGCCACACCCTAGGGATTTGAAGACGTCGGAAAATGGAGGCAGATGCTGGTAACAACTTGTTTGCTTCTCTTGGACTATGTTCTGCTGTTCTCGGATCATTTTCGGTTTTACTTCTTATTTACTTTCCGGGCTTTTTGCCAATTTTTGTAAGTAGAGATAACAGGAAAAGCTAATGAGCTGTTTTGCTTTGGAGACTTGAATTCAGGCCAAAGTTATATCGGAAACAGCACTAAGGGCTGTTTCATTGTTTTTTCATGGACTTAAAAATTTAGTTACTAAGAATATTTTTTTATAGTAAAAGTATATTATTTGGTAATGGTTGTGTGTAGGTCATTTCAGAGGGATTTCTGTGTGGGGGACACAACAACACCCACCAAGCCACACCACACCCACCAAGCTATGCCCACAGAACTGGTAGTAAAAAAAATTGGATTTCACCACTGTATATATGTTGCCTTGACCGCACAGCCCAGCTTTGCCTTGCCTCTGCACCTCACCTGTTTTGCTCACCAAAGGTAAGCATGCAGCCCTCTTGCCTTTGCCTCAGGGCCCAGGGACACACCATTCCCCGAGGGCCTGGAGCGTCCACCAGCTCACCATTTGCCTCGGCCAGGTCGGGGAATGCACCATTCCCCAGGTCTGGCAGCATGCCACCCACTTACCCTCCGTCTCACTCACAATCATCCACACTTTGTTGGGGGTTCCCAGCAAGGCTCGGCCAGCAAGCCTCCAGCCGACAGTAGTTTTCGGTTGCCTTCCGAGCAGCTCTGCTGTGACGCCATCCCCCCAGCACAGCAGGCCATTCTCCTGGCTAGGTCTGGCTGCGTGCGGCACCAGCAGTTATTGGGATGTGCTTGCATAGCCTGTGCAAAGAACAGGCTGGTGATGGTGACGGTGGCAATGGGACTTCTTCAGGCCTTTTTTTCGGCCTGTAGTTTTTGGTGCAAAAAGCCTGCAGCTATCACCTCTTTTTCAGCATGAAAAGTCTCCAGCCACGGCTGCTGGTTCAGTTCCAGCTGGCAAAGAGGCTTCTCACACAAAAAAAGAGGCAGTGGCTTCAGGCATCTTGTGCCGAAAACTACTGAAAACTACCATCCGAAAAAGAGTCCTGAAGTACCGTTGCCACCATCGCTACCCTGTTCTCGCCAACTGCACATGCACACCCCATCACCCCATTGCCACACCAGGAGAATGGCCTGCAGTGCAGGAGGGATGACAGAGGAACTTCTCGGAAGGCAGCCAGACTGCGGTGTCCCTTTAAGATACTTTTACATGGGGGAAGGGGGGACCATAAAGGAACAGGCCGCAGGAATTGCCTTTTCTGCTGACTCTGTGGGTGTGGCTTGGTGGGAGTCATGTGACTGAGTAGGAGTGGCCAACTCGATGTCCCTTACAGCAAGGTGCCACCAAGCCTCGCCCACCACTGCACATAAGGGATATTGATACTGCTAACTATAAAGATTACTATTCTTTTATAATCCTAAATACATGCAATTTAAAGGAATTATCATTACTTTCAGCAGATTTCAGTTTGGGATCCACCTGTATTTGAATAAGTATATTCCTTAATAGAAATTTTGTTGTTTCTCATTAAATCTGTATAGAAAATGTTGACACTGAAATATATAGTCACATACAATATATTACAAACATTGATATTTTAAAAAATTAATTTTAAAAATGAACATAATGTACTGAATTATTTAACATCTAAGCATTTGTATGATGTTTAGCAGTATACTGAAGTATTTAATGCAACATAGCAACCTAAATAGACCTGCAATAATAATCACATCTGAAGGTTTGTAAATTTCTTGTCTTCTTTTCATTTATTGGTAATGTTAACTCTTATATCTTATCCAGATAACTAATTAGAAACCGGGGATTAATATACAGAGCCCAAAAGATATAAGATAATATAGGTGACTCATGTCCAGCATATGACAATACATTACATATACCTTCTAGTTGATGGAATGGGATAATAAAACGTTGATTGGACTTGGGTAAAAATAACATTCTTATCTCCATACACTATTTTTAGGGGAAGTAGAAAACATCACTTGAATTCTTCAGTAAAGGGAAGTTGGGCATAAAGATTTAAAAAAAAGTAAATTTCCAGGTTGATGTAAGGGCAAATATGAAATATCTCAGTTGTTTTAACCTACAGAAGTAAGATAGTGGAGATTACTGAAATTAGGAAGGTAAGTATCTTTTGCATCTTATATAAATTTCCATAATGCAAATGCATAAGCAAGAAGGTTGACAAATTTATTAGATGAGCTGATAAAAACACTGAGCCATTAAATCAGTACACCTCGTGATAAAATCTGATAAACTCCTGATAAGGGAGTTAGGGGGATGAGTAGAAATGATTTAAGCAGTCTATACAAAAATCTAAGTTAACATACCACACTAAATAAATGTCTTCAGAACAAGGCAGCAATCCACTAGTAACGAATTCTGACAAATGATAGTGAATTCAGATAATAAAGCCTGCCTGCATGAGAACAAGTCTTTGGACACTTAGGATTCTTGACTCACATCTGCACTGCTGCACAATTGCATTAAGCATAATGGATTCACTGCCTTCAGGCGCAGTTTTATTGTTTAGAATCTCTCTTGACATGTCAAAGGAAAACAAAGCAATTTAATTCTACATTCTAACCTTTTGCAAAGATATTTGAATACAAGAAATTATATGATGCCAAGAATGTTTGTTTACAATGATTCAGCCAAGGATTTGGTTACTATTTTAAATATATTGAATGGGCATATTTTAAGTAGTTTCCTATCCAGAAATTCCATAAAGCAGACACCATATGTGAAAGTATTTATGCATAAATTCATATCTGTCCTATCTCTGTCCAACTTTTATCTGTCTGTCTTTGTAGGGCTCATACATTATCATAATATTAACTGTGGGAATTTTACAAGCAGAGACTGAGTAGGCCAATTTAGGGAAAAAAGATGCACTGACCAGTGCTGGAACCAATAGGGGTGAGCTATATGCTGTAGAAAATATTTTTTCTACTTATCGATCACTTCCTTGCTGAAAAGTGATAGTTGATATTTCTTAATAAGTTGGACAAGATTTTTTTAATGTTTCCTTGCCTTTTAAAACCAGAAAATATTAATTATGGAGGAGAAACTGATTTAAATATTGAACTATGGTGTGGTGAACAACTGCTTTTCAAAGAGTGAGGAATGCTACAATCATGTGAGGGAATACTTTTAATAGCACTATAGCAATAGCATTTAGACTTATGTACCAACTCACAGTGCTTTACAGCCCTGTCTAAGCAATTTACAAAGTCAGCCTATTGCCCCCAACAATCTGGGCCCTCATTTTACCCACCTCGGAAGGATGGAAGGCTGAGTCAACCTTGAGCCTGGCGAGATTCAATCTGCCAAATTGCAGGCAGCCAACAACCAGCAAATGTAACCGGAGTACTGCATTCTAACCACTGTGCCACCTCGGGTCTTAACTCTACTATTGTCTATTACAGAGGTAATTAACTTTTGTCTTTCTCATATAATATTGCATTCTTGCTCTGATGACCAAAAACAGACGACCTATGTGCATAGATAACCTTCTGCATATTCTGATTTAAGCCTCACATGGCTGAATGTATAATTAAGCTGAAGTGTACGGTTTTTGTCAGATGATTTGAAATTGTCTATAGTAGAACCTGTGCTGTTCATTTTCAGAACAGAATCACTCTCTGATGTTGGAGTTTTCAAAGGATAATTACCTCATTTGATCAAGCCAACTTCAGTCCACTGCTAGCTATATTGAAAATATGAATGTGGTAGTTCCTTCTCAGAATAAAAAGGGGTCATTTTTTTCTTCCAACACTCAGCCACCGGTATATATACCACACAAAAATGTCACCATTGTTTAATGGAGCACCTAAAAAAACCCACTCTAGTTCAATAACTGAGATCTTCAATTAAAAAGATAAGAAAATGGTAGATAATGAGAAAGTTCCCAGCCTAAAACCTTGTAAAGCTACTAGTAACAAACTGACCACAATGGGCTTATACATAGGAAACAACACATTAAATGATAGAGATGCTAGCAGATCTGAAGAGTATTTTTTCTTTACATGGAATGGCTGCTACATATTTGCAAACATTATTTACAAAATGACTGCTATATTGGATTTAGCCAATTACAAAAGTTTCATTTACTGAAAAACAAAAGGGGTAATTACAGCACAAAAAACATTCCAACAACAAACTAGGAAATACACAGTGATTGCTATTCATTGCTTTACTTAAATAAACTGTAATAATTCAGAGCATTTAGTGCACTATCATAAGATTAGTAAAGTAATAGAGCTAATTAATGATATAACTGAAGCATGTTGCACGTCCACTATCAACATCCTACTTGCAGTGATTTCATTTTTTTTTGTAATTGAATGTAAATTGAATGTAATTTTAATCTTCATAAGAATATAACAAGTTAGACAATCATAGCATAATAGCTTTTAAAAAAAATCATCATAAGCCAATTATCCATTAGTTTATTAGTTATTAGCCTGGATTGCTTTCCAGGTCTTAGTGATATATATTTTCCATTTGGATTAGAGATACTATATATACAGTATATATATATACTCATACTTTGTAGTATCTTACTAGAGGACAGCCTCTTAATTCCAATAATTTCACAAGAATTTACAAATCTAAACACTGAACTGTGAATTCAAAAATATTCTTCAAGATGCAATATGAATAAAACGGCATGTTAAAAATATTTACATATATATATATATATGTAAATATATATATTGTACTACTAAAGTGGGTTTCAGTTTAAGGGTAGAATTTTGATAGCAATATTTGTTACATTGCAGAAAGCAGTCTATATTGCTGGCGTCTCTGTCTTGCTCGCTGTCTGAGCCTTCGAAGTGAAAGGCTCATTGGCTGCTTTCCAAATTTCTCCATGATCTCTTTGATTCGGGCCAAATTGGTTTTGCTGATTGTGAAATCACACTGAGTTGCACCCATGTCATATCCTACGGCACAATTTTTCATGGATGTAGTGTAGCCCTCAGCTTTTACGGTGACCACATATTCTCCTGGATTTAGAAGCCGCCAATAATCTCCATTGTTTGCTGATGAGGAATCAAAAAAGAATAAAATATTGAAATACATTTGCATTCAGTACCATCCTGTTGTGTTGTTTTGTTTTTAAATCTAAAGGCTTACTGTTGCTTAAATATTTAATGATCGGTCTGGGATTGCTACTAAGGATTGGTATAGGAATTAATTATTTCACAGGCTGGGTTGCTTTTAATCCTGGAAATATTTCACCAACCTTTTAGTGTGCAGTGCAATCATATACATCGAGTTAACTTTATTAAACTATATGTTTCATATTCTCCATTCTGCAACTTGTGGGAATATATGAGAGGCTTTTAGAAATCATTTTGTATACCACAAGGAACAGTGGGGTTTGGATGGCTTTATAATAATCCATCTATCTGACAATGTAAAGGATCTGAGGCATTGGTCTCCACATCTTCTGATTCTTCCTGCTAAACTAATCTGAGCCTAGATTGAGCTAAACATAAATATATAATTAAATTCCTAATGTTAAAACTGTTGTCTACCCTTTACTACCAAGGATATTTCAATTTCAGTGATAGGAAATCAATATCTAGAGAGTAAAGAATTACTCTCTCCTTTTTTTTTAAAAAAAAAGGATGACAGTCAAAAAATTTGTGTCTAGAATGGTGGCCCTCCAACCTTTTGGGCACCAGGGACCAGTTCCATGGACAGAGGTTTTCCTGTGGATCAGAGGGGGCATGGTTTCACATGAGGCCTGCATCCCATGGATGGGGCTTTGCTTGTTTGCGCAAGCCAGCTTCTGGCACGCCGCAGCCCAGTGCTGGTCCATGAACCAGGGGTTGGGGACCCCTGGTTTAGAAAAATCCTAAATCAATGACCTGCACAGTGAATGAAAGGACACATGCTGCGTATTTTCCTGTTTCATTTTTGCCTGTTGTTCATGAAAGAAAAGGAAGATAAGACACCAACTCAGATGATAGTCAGAAATAGGTTTAGGACAACTCGCCATGGCTGATTCACCCTGGTCAACTCACCCCACTCAATTCACCATGGGACAATTAAATGCAGGATAACTCAAGAGAAAGATACAAATGAATTGCAGTGGGGTTTGTCTTGCTTTAGGTCTGAACCTTCTCAGGCTAGAAGTCCTCAAAGCTGAGGTAAACCAGAACATGGAGACAATAGTCCCTATTGTTCTTCTCTTGAGTTATCCCACATTGAATTTTCTCACAGCAAGTTGTTCTGCAGCTTGTCCACAGTGAGTCATCTGGGACAAGTTATCTAGGGAGAAATGTCTCATTCTGGGCAGAAGCAATATAATTTGATTATCTTTGCCATTCCCAGTGGAACCATCTGTTGAATAGAGGGTTATGGGGTGACAAATTATATATAGATGATATCCTAGGCACTAAAACAAAGCAGTTACAAACCTTGAGATCAATCGCAAGGGACACCTATGATCCTGTTTCTTTTTTCCTTGATGAATATTTATCCTTAACCATCTTACATGGGCTTTCCTTTAATTTATCTTCACAGTAATAACCCAATGGCATAATTGAACTAATATAAAGTGACGATAAATTATGCAGAGAATACCCTGTCCCTAGTTTTCCAACACCAGCAAAACTAACCTGACATTTCATCTGCAAACTGTATGTGTGAGAGAGAAAATGAGATTGAATACAGTTGTGGTCTTTCTCATTTTATTTCCTGAAAAAAATCAGTTGATGGACCACTATAATGAGGTGAATTACTAAGTTTTCAGATGTCACAAATGTTTTAAAATAAAAACTGAGACACTTCATTTTTTGAAAACTGCATCTGAAATATTATACTAAGCAATTTCATGATGGGCAGCTAAATTTTAGTCTAATAACTATGATTGGCCTATGATACAAACAATATATGCATGAATATATATTGATGCAAATCTAATGTCTACCTTGGATCTGGGTACTATGGAACGTTAACTTGTATGTGATAATAATACAAATGGGCATATATACACATGTTTTTCTGAAGATTGCATTATTTTGACAGTGAGATTAAAAATAGATTCCATATGCAACATTTACCTATCATGAATTTTGCTATATAAAAAGCAGCAGTATTGTGTATATTAAACATGTAATTCTCTGTGATATTCATTATGACATGTATAGTGAATTTCCATAAGGAGATATTATTCCTCAAGAAATCAGATACAAATGGAGCAGTGGATGCATTGATTAATTTTGCCACATATACCACTATGCTTGTTTATTTTTGAGTACGATAGCATGGACTATGGCAAAGAAATTGTAAAAGTGTGTTAGCCAATTATATTTTATTTTTCTGTATATGGTAGAGAGCATAGGGAATTGTCTTGAAGGTAGGAGGAAGAGCTGCTATCAAGGGAATCAGTGGTGGATTCCTACCGGTTCGCTTCTGATCTTGCGAACTGGTAGTAGCGGTGGCTGGAGGCTCCATTCACCCTCCCAGACATCATCACGGACTCTCTGCGCAACTACAGAAGTTTCTGCGCATGCACAGAAGCGGTGCGTGCGATTCCGTTATGAACCAGTAGCGAAGGTAAGTGGAATCCACCCCTGAGGGCAATGATTAAATAAGAGGGACTTGAGTCTGGGCCAAGAAAAAAAAAGTGAGAAAACATCTCTGATAAGCCTCTTCCAGCTCATATGAAGATGAAGTGAGGAAGGAGACTTTCAAGATTCTGTTGCTATATCTGTTGCAGTAAAAGTTGTCCTGACCAATATGGCATTGGCTTAATAGACTGGTCTACTTCGTTGGGCTGGCCAGGATAGGACTACTTAATTTGAAAAGTGTGTGCATGCCACTAGTTTAATGTTCAAACAGTTGGGCTATTGTCTTGTTTTACCACTTTGGCCTCAATCAGTTAAATGATCCCTTAATAAAACTGGTCTGTGTAAATCAGTGTTGGCTGTTTTGGTTGTCCTTTTTTTCATTTTTTAAAAACAAAAATGTGTATTTACCTGTGCGGACATCATGGTTCACCCCTTCTATGGAAATAATGGCATTTGGAATTCCCTTCCCATGTTGATCCCTGACTATGCCTTTAATTCCACGATGCACCTGATGGTGAAATAATAGGGACAAATAAGGATCAGCATTAATACGAAAAGAAATTACATGCTGATGACTGTTTTTTAAAGCTGTATAATTCACGGTGGGCTAAAGACTTTAAACAAATTAAGCAAGTTTCCCTCACTTAATCTTTACATAAAATGAAAAGAGCCTTAGGCATGACCCATTATAACAAAACAAATGAGGAGCCCTCCTCCTCATCAGCTCAAGGATTAGATCCCCAATGAATAAACAGATTCAGAACATTTGACATTAGGGCTATTTTAGAGAAAAACAAAATAAATGGATGAATCACCTTTGAAATTACAGTGTGATATTAGAATATTTTAGACAAACCCTTACGCCTGACTTGTTATTATTTGTTCCTTCCTGCTAGATCAGCATGCTAGCCATACTATCTTTGAGATTTGGTTGGTGGATAGAAGCAATTTGATTTACTGGGCTACACGATCCTGATTGATCCTGCTCTCTCTTTGCTCCTGTTCAATACAAGTTGCTGTGAATGTTTTCTTACAAGGGCACTTTCAGGAGTTTGTATGTTTTGTATGGGATCTCATAGGTCTGGTATGGAATGCAGCTTGCATATGTATGGAAGAGGGTACCTTTTACCACTAAACTCGCATATGTACCTACAACTGAGGATTCTGTACATAATCTCCAAAAAAGGCTTCATTCAAAACTGTAATAAGGAATACAAATTTAGGATTACCATGAAAAGTTTGTAGCGTTATAAGAATAGAGTCAGATCACCACATAAATCATTTAGTCCAGCCCCTGCTAAAGTATTTCAGACCTAGGCAAAAAATAGTGCTCTGTTGCAGCTGAGATGCAGAGTAACATATGTAAATATAGGCACTATGGATGCAGAGAAAAAGAAAGTACGTATGTAGAAAAGTAGGGATAATAGTGCTAAGAATGTGTAAGAATGGGATGTATGTACTTCACAGGTTTCCATCCAGGTCACGTATTCAATCTTTGCAAATCCATCTTGACTTGATTTTAATGGGACCCCTGAAATATCACTATGGTATGATGTAGTGATTAAGGTACCAGGCTAGAAACCAGGAGACTGAGGGTTCTAGTCTTGTCTTGGGCATGAAGCCACTTGGATGACCTTGGGCCAGTCATACTCTGTCTCAGAATATTAAGAATGCAATAGCAACTTTCTTTTAAATCTTGCCATGAAAACTACAGGGACTAGAAGGCACAATAATAATAATGCCATCAAAGATTAACCATTTGCCATCCCACATTGTTGGGAAGGAGTCAATAGGTCACCAAAGCTGTCAGATCCAGTCTAAACAGCTGGTTGGCTATGTGACCAAC
>JANHFK010005718.1:641276-655120 GCA_036250565.1 Sibynophis collaris
AAACCTTGCTGTGGATCAACCAGATTCACTGCCTTAAAGACAAGGACATAACTGAAAAATGCTTGCTTCTTGTGGATTTCTAGTGCCTTGTCTTCTTTCATTAAAGTCAGTGGAAATTGATACTGACTGCAATTTAATATTCTGTTGCAAACTTCCTTTGAGTAAGCTCTATTGGGAATTACTTTTAAATAGAAATGCATAGTATTATGCCAGATATTTTCATTTTGGCTAGTTAGAATTCCTAATTTAATTTTATGAATTTTATTCTTAGGGAAGAACTGAATATTACCAAACTCACAGAGCTGTCCTGAAGAGACATTTTGTATCTCACTAAATGGAAAAATGTGGTTTCCATTTCATAAAATGTCATTCATTCACTGACGAAAGACTGCATTACACTAAGTGGCTTCACATGGTGAAATGATAAGTTTTTTTAAAAAATAATGTATTGTTGTCCTCTATTGTACTATAAAACCTATAATAAAAGGCAACAAGAATTCTACAGAACATAACATCACTAAATTATAGTTGGTGCATGAAAACGTAATGAATAATACATGTTTATTATTATTTCAAATATTGTAGAAGAATTATATTGATTTTTTATTATTTTAATGAATAATTTAATGATCTACCCAGAAATCCCACTGATCACATGGAGATTTATTCATTAAAATAAAACTTACATGGAGCAGAAAATTGTAGTCACTTTCCTACACATCAAACCATAGAAAATTCCCACAGGCACCAACCATTTATTATCTCATGCTCTTATTTGATTATTAGAGAAATAGCAGCCGTCTGTTATCGTCACTTAGTATTTCTGATTTCTTTTGCATATTTATTATTGTAGTGAATCTCTCACATACATAGACACCCCTAGTTCCTGACTATTTGGTGAATGAAAGAGTCAAAGAATCAACACTGACAGATGTCTTTAAAATGTTGTTGTTGTTGTTGTTGTATGGAAAAGAGCTTCAATAACATCATACCACCTAAAAGTATTTAGAGAAAGGATGGTTTAATCACAGCTGTTTATTTTAAACCAATTACAGAAAGGGAACACAGATAAATGATTCTTGTCTGGACTAAATTTCTATTATATACATCAGACAGAGGGATTCAGAAAATGTTTATCCTCCACTATGAAAAATATATCCGGTACTATAAAAGCAACTGGGATCATTGAACTTATTTTGGCCTTGGACAAAATGAACCATTTGCAAAAGGGTCTGTTGTTTTTCCAGAAAAGACAGTTTTGACAACTTTTGGATTCTGATCCAATGGAATTAGCCAGATGGAATATTTCTAAGATTCTGTCTCGACTAGAGGTTAAAGATACATGGTTAGCAATGTGCCCTATCATATGCTAAATAATATGTGTTGGAGGGTGACTGTGACAACATCACAACAGTTGCCTGTCTGCCTGCCTGATGCTTCTAAAGTCCTATGAAAAATATCCTTTCTGAGAACATAAAGGTTGGTACGTTATGGATGAACATATTACAAACTTTAAAAATAAACCCAAAAAACCCTTTGGTTTTTGCCTTTGAAAACTGGCACAGCCAATACTTCAGACACTTTCTTAAACAGCAACATTTATGAAGGGATACATGTGTTAGATATAGCCATCAGGGACTTTTCTGTATTTTATTTTTACCAGATCTCATTCTATGGGTTGATAGAAAATTTGATGTGGAAAATTTTGAAGACAACTTTCGTATACATTAAGAGTAGTGTTCTCTTCTTTCCTTGAAAGCAGCCAAGGGAGGTGCATAAATAATACACTCCTTTTTTTTCAACTTTTTGGCAGTATGAATCATTCCTAGCTTCCCGTAGCTCAGTGACATTCAAAGGGGAACTCTTCCCTTTGAGGGTTTTCATTAACGGCACAACTGTACTCTTACTGTTAAAAAGAAATCCTGTTTTTTGGAAGTTTTTCTTCCCAAGAAATTCATACAAGTTGTTAGAGAAATTCTCCTTCTCTTGGAGAAGTTCATAGAAATCACCCTCCCAGTTGCTCTGGTCCCTAAGTTTAGTGGAGAATTTTGAGAGGGTATTTGTGCCAGGTTTTAGAAGTGAAAAACATACAGTGGAGTAATTATGTTAATGAAGATTCTCAGTAATCCAGGCAGAGTTGTTGGAAGGTTGAGTCATTGCAATGTCTCAAACCAACAACAAAAATCAGCCTTCAAATACAGTGGAGTAAATATACTGTATGGAAGAGTTGACAAAGTGCCAATAGAAACATTCTGATAGATGCACTGTCAAGAATTATAGACCAATTATGAGTTAGTAATTTTGTCATAGGAGGAAGAAAATCCAAATAGTATACTGAATCCAGTTTTTAAAAAAATATTTAAATAAACTGGACACTGACTCCTGAACTAATATGCTTAAATTCATAATCTTAGGGACAGTTCCAATTCTTTCTATAAAATATTTCCTCCCATAAATACACTTTTGCCCTAAATTCCAAAAGATAGGCAACTGAAAAAACCTAACGAGGTTCCTGGGAACCGAAAAATTATCATCTTTCCCAGCCAAGGCCCGGGCTTTGCAATGGACTTTATTCAGTGATATTTCCAAGAAGACTACAAAGCAGAAGCCCACTTCACATTTTAGCACCACTCATGTATTAGAAAAAGAAAAATAATCTGTCCCTCCTCCACTTCCATGAGACTGTCCCCTGGATATGCTCTGAAGAGGAAAAAATGTCAGGAATAATTGCTGCTCTGTTTTAGAACAGAAAACCTAAGAAGAAGAAAGATGTTTCATATGGCTACAGCTGGGAAGACAAAAAAGCAGCAGACACAGTGCAGAAGAGGAGGGGGAGTGAAGAGTTCAAAGAGAGGAAAATGTGGAAGGGGAAGAGAAATCAATTGTTTGGGCAGGGATTTAAAGTGCATTTTTGTTCATCATTCCTTCATTGGTTCTGCTGGATGACTCTCATTTCCTATACTCTGCAGAGTTCAAATGTTGGTTCACGATCCAAAGTATCTCTCAAAACTTTTCAGGAGGCACGTGGCCAATCAGTACTCATATGAGTGTTATATCAGCATTTTCTGCTCAGTAATGCTTACCTATAGCTACTGGGAACAAATTCAGGGTTCTAGCCAAGAAACTAAACAATAGAAAGAAGTATTACCTGCCTTTGGAATTCTGCAGGATAGTGCCAAATTGGCAGGCCTAGATTTGCCACATCTTCATTTTGAATGGCCTTCATTGTAAAGCCACTCCTTAGGGACATTGTAGCATAATTCCATACATATCTACTTAGAATTAAGCCCCACTAAATTCCCTGCTAGATTATATGTAGGGCCACCTGATTTACAAAATTACAAACTTCAAACTGTAATAGGTTTAGTCTTTCTGGCTCTGCCCTTAATCTCTTTGTTATATGTAATGTTTTCTAGTCTTACCTTTTGTTCTTTAATTTTAATCTTTGTTCAAACCAATGGAAGGAACAGGCCCTTTCAAGCTGGCCCTTCATTACTTTAGTCCTACAGACTCTCGAACCACACATGTAGCCCTCAAGATACCATAGGTCACCTAATGGCCATTCTAGTACGACAGACGATATCCAAAAGCTACAAACTGAACCTGTTTCAGACTTATAACAGCTGCAGGGTCATCCCCTGTGGCTCTAATGAGTAGGCTCCATTACAGCCTTGGGTTGAGCACTACATATATTTCCTACTCCATTTGCAAGATAAAATTCACCTGACTAAGTGCTGTACAAGTGCTCTTGCACAGAGAGAACAGGGATGTGTTTATTATTTATTTATTTTATCAATTTGATGTGTTCTTCCCATATGAGAAGTATTATGCTAAACTGGACAGGAGATGGTGGAGGAGGACACATTAGTTCTAAAAGAAGTTACTTACCTTGTTTGACAGAGTACCACTTAAAAAGAGAAGGTTCGATTCCTCTTATTTTTTTCAATAACATTTTGCCTTCCTTGGTTCCAAGAACAAATATTTTCTTGTAGGCATGTGTCACAGCTGCTAGCACCATCTCCTTTTTTCCAGTAGCCATCTGACCATGAATAACTCAGCTGATCCTTTTAACAAGAAAGAAAGAAGGAAGAAAGAAGATGGTGTTTTGATCATTTCTCTTCGGAAAACAGTCCAAAAGCCAGATGGGATTCCACACTGTTGATAGAGCGCACACAGATTCATTATAAAAATTAATGATACACATTAAGTATGTAAGAATCTTATTTTGATTGATTAATAAAAATCGCAAGACAATTTAGCATTTCTGAAAGAAACATCAACAAAGATCTGGAAAGGGAAGGTTGCAGAACAGACAGTATACCAGCAATCAGTACTTCTAGTTTTCTTTGAGGGAATGTTTGCTTTACTTTTCTATTTTGCTTGATTATTCCTTATTTCTCCTCATATATTACCCCCTCTTTGTAATACTATTTATATAACTGCACCAATCAGAGCTTTGTTACTCCCAAAAGTGACAGATTCCCAAGGCTACACTGTGCTTTCATATGTTTCCATTGCATTACATTTACATCCAGAAAGAAAAACTTCCATTCCAGGTTTTTGGTCAGCTGTTAGATTTCACTCCAAATTGTTGGACGTGAAAACTGCTTCTAGCCAAGAAATAATAAATATATAGTTTATTTGTATCAGTTGTCATTTAATTTAGTGAAAAAGAAGAGCAAGCAGAGGTGGGGGGTTTGAATTAAATGAGTCATCAGCCTAGAGTCATTACATTCCCACAAACAGTCTAAATCCAATTTCTCTTGAATTTCATTGACTGTAATCTAGCACCAATTTAGTATTGAATTTTAGTTGACTAGATTCTTATGTATAGGCTTGAACTGCAACTTAATGTATAGTCCCAATTCTTTTTGCCCAGTAATTACTTTAGAATTGTTTAGAATTATAAACAAAAGAGGAATTTCAGAGAGTTTCTCATCCTCCTGCAAAGAAGGGAATGATGATGTCTTGTCTTTTGTCCTAGGATCATCTCTCTAGTGCTTTTGTCCTCCCTGGCTTCCAACAGTTTCATTAAAAGCAATTTCTCCCACTGAGTGTTCTCAGATTAGAAAGTGAGACAGTTCCAAATTGATGTGGGGAGGAATAGATAAAATATGCTCCCTAATGATCAAATTAGCTCAAAACCACTGACTGCAAAAGAATTTCTCAAGTATCCAGAGAATAAAGCAAGAAAATAAAGATCACTTTTGCATGGAAAGTACATTTTTTAGAAACTGAAAAATGGATTTTGGCAAAACTGGATTTTGACTAAGTCAAGAGTGAAGTTGAAGAGGATGAAAGAGGATATACTTAATTTGGGGAGATCAACAGAATTCCACACCTTGTGTGGAATGAAGATATAATTTGGATTATTTAGTGATGTATTGCTGGAGAAAAAAATGAGTTCCACTTCTATAAACCTGAAGGGCAACTCTGCTCAGAAAAAAATTTTTTTTGAATGCTTCACTGCTTTTTACAGTTCTCACATGCAGACCAGATGAACTATATTATTTTTCTTAAAATAACGCATGACTCATTGGGTAAGTGTTATTTCAGGATTGAAAACTGAGAGATTTCTCTCTTTTTTTGCTGCTGCTGTTGCTGTTCCCATCTTTCTTCTAAGCCTGTGTCTAGGGCTTTGTTAAAACATCAAAGCAAGAGTCCCTGAAAATCTATGGCCCTTCTCAATTTTTATTTTTTTAAAAATAGGGAGATATATAAAGTGTAATATTTATGTACCTTTGATCAGGGAACAGTCTGATCCAATTTGGGCTAAAATAGAATTCTTTAAAGCAAGTTTCTTAAAATTATAGTAAAATATAGACATAATAAATGGCATTAGTCTACCACAATGCAATTTAATTGGGTTGCCCAGGAAGTACCATTTGCTTTAAAACATGGTGGTAACATGGGGCCTTTGGTGCACATAATGGCTCCTCACAGCCTTTTTAATAACTCTACATCAGTTCGTTTAGTGACTGTTTGAAGTTACAACGGCACTGAAAAAAGTGACTTATGACTATTTTTCACACTTACAACCATTGCAGTATCCCCATGGTCACATGATCAAAACCCAGAGATTTGACA
This sequence comes from Sibynophis collaris, assembly GCA_036250565.1. Taxonomy (NCBI): domain Eukaryota; kingdom Metazoa; phylum Chordata; class Lepidosauria; order Squamata; family Sibynophiidae; genus Sibynophis; species Sibynophis collaris. The sequence continues at coordinate 647,364 of JANHFK010005718.1, forward strand.
ATTGACTCATATTCATGACAGTTGCAGTGTTCTGGGGCCATGTGGTCACTTAACAACTGACATGCTTAGTAATAGAAATTTTTGACTCCATTGTGGTTGTAAGTCGAGGTTTCTTTTCCACTTCCAGGTTAAAGAGGTCCAAAACGGTTAAGGATACAGGTGACCACATATTTCCTGGAACCTGGTTACAGTGAGAATCCCAACTATTATTCTTGTACTTAGGCCTTACAATATTGCAAGTGTATCAGCTCTCATGTGGGAGGCTGTATAAATTATGAACTGGGCTTATGTCAGTAAGGCAAATTGTGTTCATGTTGTGGTGGAACTGCTAGTTTGGAATCTACTGAAATTCTTTAGATCAGTGGAGAGTTTTGCCTGACAAAAAATGAGAAGGCAGAAAGAAATTTTATGAGGGGTGGGATGTTTTTGAGGTGAAATCTCTCACAGTGTCCAGAGATGTCCTTCCAAACATAACAGTATTACAGCTAGAAAGCAAATAGCTGAAGGATTTCCTTTCCTCTTAATGACCCTACACATTTTTAGACATTCTTTTTAAACTTGGAAGTTTTTTCCCTCCAAACTCTGGAATGGAATGGGTTATTGTGCCCATTTAGTATGTAGTTTTTTCCTCTTTAATATTTAGCTATAAGTCATGTCGTGTTATTTATTTATCAATTCATTTCTAAATTTGTATTGTATGCCCCTACAATCTGTGCAGAGTGTGATAGTTTTTATCAATCTTTTTTTATTTAAATAAAATAAATAAATGATCCTGCCGATACATTGTCTTCTTTAGCTGTCACCTTATCTAGAAGTTTTTCATTCCAAAAATGTACATATATATTTATCTTTACCTTTCATAGGTCTGGCTACTAGGGAAAAGGTTTTTTTATTTTTATTTTTTGGCAATCAATTTTAATTTTCTTTTAGCAGTTTGTCTTGTCTATCATTATGTAGTTCCAATGGATTATATTTTAACTAGTGATTTAAGAAATCACTACAATTCAAATTGTGCTAGAAAATGTCAGGCCAACTACATTGCAATAAAATTGACCTCAGATTGCTCTGAAGTTCCTCTCCATAAACTTTAGGAGAAATCTGGTTGCTGCCTCAGTGTGATGCATGCCTATTGTGGTCAAGTAAAGAGTAAATTTATTGCATTCACTCCAACCTAATGGAAACCCAGCTGATTTTGACAACTGAGATTTCTTCCCTCATTTATATGATGTTACCATCGTCTTGATTGTGTCAGGGTTCCAATTAACACCCCCAACTAAGTAAGACTTTGAGGCAGGCATTTCCTCAAAATTCAATTTTATTAGAACACATATTGGCACATCTGGAAAAACCCAAATCTGAAATCTCCCAGGTTTTCCCCACCTCAAAGGAAATCCAAATCCCTTCCTCTGCATCCACATGTCCATTACATGGTCCAATGAGGCCACCATCCTAACAGGAGTAACTTCCCAATCATGCCTCTCCAGGTGCAGGTTGAACATCCTTGACTCCCAGTGAAAGAATGTTGTTGTTGTTATGGCTATACATCTCACCCCGTCGCTATTCAGCCCTCTTCCCAGTTCCCACAGCATGCCCATCTGCTAAATGTGGCAGCCCTGAAGATCCAAAGAAAAATATGGCCTCCAGATTGCAGGACATGAATGAGATAGCCTTAACACTTTATTAGCCATACTGGTGTAATGTTTTTCACTCTTATTCTGACACCATCCAAGAAAATACATCTTTTCCTTTGCCACCCAACTAGCAGTACATTTTGGAAAGATTCAGGTATTCCCCTCCTCTTTGGTTACTAAGCAGATACTACTGAAAGGATAGGGTGCCACCACATATACCTGAGTACTTACTCCAACCCTTGAGGATAAAAGTTTACAAAGTGTGGGCAGTCTTTATGTGCTGCTATCTTTCTCCCAACCTTTGGTAAGTTTCCTTTCATACCCTCAGTTCCCCAGTTAGCAATAGCACTTAGACTTATATTCCACTTCACAGTGCTTTACAGCCCTCTCTAAGCGGCTTACAGAGTCATCATACTGCCCCCAACAATCTGGGTCCCCATTTTACCCACTTCAGAAGGATGGAAGGCTGAGTCAACCTTGAGCCTGGTAAGATTCGAACTGCCAAACATCTGGCAGCTGGCAGTCAGCAGAAGTAGCCTGCAGTACTGCATTCTAAACATTGCACCACCATAGCTCCACAATTAGTTGCCAAATTATGAGTCAATAATGGAACATCTTGGGGTGCTGATGCTAATACTCTACAAATGATATCCTTGGCTTTGGTTTATTACACAGCTGAATATTGTACCAGCGTGCAGCTTAACAGCCTCCACACCCAAATGGCCAATGGCCAACTTTGCCAGACAATGCATATCATCTCTGGCACATTGCATCCCACTCCTGTGCAGATTACCAGTACTTAGCAATATCATATGGACCCCACATTAGAAGACAATAAGCTCTCATTTGGCTATGGTCAAGGATGCTTAATAACAAGACCCTCCCTATTCACCAGGACAATTCACAGTCCATCACAAGATTGTAATCCCCATGGCAGCAAGGAAAACAACTACTTTTACTTAACATCTACCCAGTTTAACCCTGAGAATGCCTGGAGAGAGGAAGGATCCAAGATACCTTCTTGTGGCTTGGCCATTAGTGATGCCTCTACCACCTGGTTTTAACCTGCCGAGCTCTCTCTGTCTGGGTGAAATTGAACCAGCCTGTAAGCCTTGGCAGATGGTAGCTAAAGTAGTATTGCCTCTGCTTTGTTAGCATGTTGCAGATACTTGGCCTGGGAGACCAATAGTCAAAACTCCTCTATTCTGCTCTATAACATTTTCCAAATAAATATTCTGCTATAGATGAAGGACCACTCTGTGAACGAACGTGAGAAGAATGCTGAAGCAACTCAAAATGCAAGGAGGGAACATGATCTTTTACAAAGCAGATGTTTCAAAGCAAAGCATCTCTTCAAAGTTTTGCAAAGCTTTAATGAATAGTTCTTTCACACAGTAATGGGAAAGGTCCTATATGACTTTTATCTGCATGAAAAGAAGGGAGAGGGAATGGACCTATACAGTATGAAAAAGTTCTGGTTCAGGAAAGGATCCTTGGATATTTTTTTAATTCTGCAATTCCCGGGTTCAAAGAGTTTATGAATACCTGTGTTTCCGACTACTTGGGAGTCCGATTTTATAAGCCTGCAATTTTACAGCGTGGGTGGATTTTGCTTATTAGTTACAGATTGGTGTGCAGAATGTTTCTTATAAGAAGGAAGAGGGAAACTGGAGGCTTAAGGGATAATGAAATGAGAAAATGAATATGGTTAATCTGCCAAGCCTTGGGGGAAAAATAAAGGAACATATCAGGACAAAATAAGTCTAAGAAGTCAGTGAATCTCTCTTAGGTATAATCAGTCATTATTTTTCCTGCAACCTTAGGCTTCTATATCTATAATTTATAAATTTCATTCCTTGGGCATGTTATAAGCATAATGCCATTTATTATGAAACATCTTAAACTAAGACAAAGATCACCCAGACAAGAATAAGGATAACTCCACTGTTTCTGTGCTTTGAAGAAAAACTGTTAATGTAGGCTGATAGTGTGAAATCTCATGCTAAATTAAAGCCAATTTGTTGCAAGAACACACACATTTTTCTCCTACACTCTTCCTTTTTCAAATTACATTCCTGAATGTTTCATGCCCTCTTGTGGTAAACAATTCTCTTTATAACACATAGTATTTCTTAAACTGCTTAAACGGGGAGGGCTACTTTCCCCACCCCCCCTCTAAGAGATATGACACAGATTTCTTTTTTCACAATCCATTTTGTTGATCTACTGATTTATGCAGGACTGAGGTCTCCTTGGAGTAGCCAGGCAGGTATGATTCTGAAAGGTATAAAATATAGCTATTTTAGGTGAACTATTCAGGTGTTTGTCCTGAATGGATATCAAGCAGGGGTGAAATCCAGCAGGTTCTGACAGGTTCTGAAGAATGGGTGGCGGAAATTTTGAACAGTTCGGAAAAGTAGCGGAAATTTTGAGTAATTCAGAGAATCTGCAAATAGCACCTTTGGTTTGATCCAGAATGGGGGTGGGAATGGAGATTTTGCAGTATCCTTCCCCTGCCACACCCATTAAGCCATGCCCACCAAGCCACACCACACCACGCTCACCAAGCCATGCCCACAGAACTGGTAGTAAATGATTTCACCACTGATATCAAGTGAATGTCAAAATGGATGCAGACTCCATCCCCACCACAAAACTTAATACATGTAGCAAGAGCTCTGCACAGGTGAGTAAAAATGTTACTGAACTCTCATTGTCATTACCATTAACTGGACAAAGTAGTATATCAGAGGGCATCAATTTTTGAACCTCAAATGAGCTAATGTACAGAATGCAGCCAAAATCCGGGTTCCATAACTCATGAGGAAACAAATTTTGTAAAAGTTGTGGCAACTTTAGGTTGGCATGCTGCTGTGGTCACTTGGTGGTCATTTTGAACATTCGGTGACAATTTCTCAGTCCTTTCCTCACCTAGCAACAAGGAATTGACTCCTTACTGGCTCTTAAAGAAGCAACAACTTGAAGGTGCATGAAGAAAGTCCTGAATATTTTTTTTATTGCTTTGTATGTCTTTTTTCTGATCTATAAACATGCACATGTGTTCATATCACATCTTTGCTCATGAATTCAAGTGTTCCTTCCTCCTATATTTCTTCACAGTAACCCTGTAAAGTAGACTGGGCTAAAAGTTACCAAGTGAGTTGCTATGTCTGCAGATCCAGTAAAAACTGAATCTCTCTGGTGTAAGTCAAATACATTAACCACTATATTTTAGTTCTTGCCCATCCCATTTCATTTTTCAACCGCTTCCTACCCTGAAGGTACTCAAACAACTGAAAAAAGCTGAAGGTTTCCCTTTAGAGTCATACCTGCCTCTGTTGACTGACCCCTCCTTTGGCCACCAGAGATCAGGTAGGCCAGTCTTGCCCTAGCCTCCAGATAGTCACATGATGCTATTTTTAAATTATCTCTGATAGCTTCCTGTAATTCAATGGAGGGTTTAAAGAGTTCTCAGGTGAGAACAGTAACATAGAGGAGTGTGATTTTAAAAAATGAAATAAAATAAAATATTGTCAGAGTAATTATGCCAATGGAAAGAGAAAAGGGTCACCATAGTCAAGAGATGACACCAAATGCTGTTAGGATGCAGAAGGAAGAGGAGAGATAAAGAAACAGAGGGAGGGAGGAAGGGAAGGAGCTTGGTTGGTTTCCTTTACTACCTGTCCGCTTCCTACAAGAAAGTCACTGGGGAAACCTGCAGGAAGTTGGAAACCACTGCCACTTCCATTCTTTTTTGGGTACATGTGGTCATTCTGTTTCTTTGTTTAGTAAGGATATGTCTCTGAAACAATCACCCAACAGGGCAAGGGTTCTCTAGTTTATTTTAAAGTCAATTAGTTGTGTATGCAACCATCCATACTAGGTATTTTTTTAAAAAAAAATGCAATCTACTTTATCTCATTTATAGAAGTGGTACTTGGCTTTGAGTAGACACTAAGGATATTAAGGACCTAACCCAAAAACTGGCAGAGATCAGGCCAAAAAGTGAGTCCTGAAGGGCAAATATATTTTTTATTTAATTTCATATATACTCTGTGTGTGTGTGTGTGTGTGTGTGTGTGTGAAATTTAGACTTAAATGTAATTATATTTTGATTCAATATAGTGAAAACGATTGCTTTCCTATTCATGTAATGTTTTTCCTATTCTACTATAGCACCCTTTGGAAATGCTCCAGAGAACAGATGATGCACGACCCTCTGTTTTATGAGTTCAGGGAAGGCAGGAGAGGAATCTACTCTGGTAGTCATTAATCTGAAGGGAGCTCATAGGTTTGTACAAAATGTTTATCAGGGTGATTTCTCACTAGAATCAATTATTCAACTTATGCACATCTGCCTGTGGTCCATGCTTAAACAAATTTCATTTCTATTAATAATGGCTAAGCTCTTCTTGTACATGCTGAAAGCAATTAACAATTAACCTCCTTTTCTGTAATTACATTTCGCTTTTTATCTTGTAAGAAATAATTGTTTTGTTTTCACCATTAGCTGTTAATCCAAAAAAGAAAAAAAATTGAATGGTAGATAAAAGCAATGCATAAAACAAAGCACCTACAAATACAATGGCTAAAATTATGTCTGAATATTAGTCCAACACCAATATCCAGTTTATAATGCCCTACGTTGGTGTTTCTTTAACTTTTTTCTCTCAGGACCCACATTTAAAAATTACGGAGGTTCCCAAGAGAGCTTTTTTCCTTTGGTTTATATTTATCAATATTTACATTTACCATAATTACAAAATTAAAATTGACACATTTGTTACCGCTATCATTTCCCATGGTTGTTTGATGCAATTTTAATATTGCATTGTTCTTCTACAGAGGTGATGATTTTGTGGACACCAAGAGTCCTAGCACAACAATTTAAGAAACATTGACCTATATGAATTTCAAAACAGATTTGCTATCACTTTTGCCCCATTTCTATCCCGAGATAACAGAATCTTACTTACTGATGCTATCAAATAACTATGCATCACGTCAAGGAGTAAGATTTTCATATATGATCAGACTCTAAGCATCAGTGGTCAACATGGACATTTGAACAGTATGTGAAACTGGTGTGGCATGGATATTTTCCTGAATTGCTGTTGACCTTGTGTGAGAACAACTTAATAGTTCAATTTATCTAGGTAATTTAGTCAGCTTATTGTACTTTAACACAAGTGTTTAATATAACTCTTGAAATATTTCATTATTTGAAATATTTTTCCTTCAGACGTTTCATCTATTGTTTGGTCAAGTGCACAGTATTATATTGAACTGCTCCTTTATTGTTCTCTATGTAGAAGATCAAAGTAGATACTGTATATATTTATCCTGTTTTAAAGAACTATCCTGGTTGAAAGCAGAATCTATCTATTATAGCATTAGAGCACCAGTGTGCCTACCGTCCCTGTCCTAATGTTCCCTTTAATTGTATTCATGTTATGTAGTCAATTCATGCTTATACTTATATAAATTATCTAATATGTACTCGACAAATAAAAGAAATGAAATAAAGAAATGACTGCAAGCAAAACAAAAACAAAAAACCAAGTTCAAAGAGCACCAAGAACTCCATAGTTCAACTTTGAGCTACAGATATTCTCTTCTGTTTAAGTTATTGGTCAGTTATATGATTTAACTACCCATTATAATTCCTGAGAGCAAACCAGGGTTCTAGAGGGATAGTGTGAAAATGAAACTTGTCTATGGTGATTTAGGTTTTCATACCCACTACAGCAACATGGCAGAAGATTTTAATAAGTATTCTTCCTCCGGATCTCTTCACAGGTGAAGATTATATCACTGTGGATCTTTTCCTCCTTTTTTGTTACAGTCCCCCCCCCCCCAAAAAAAAGAAAGAAAGAAATGGAAATGGAAAATGGAGCACCAAGCTATAAGCTCTCGGTCCCTTTCGCAACATCTGGGATATAAAAATGAGTGCTGGAACATAATCCTAGCTATCTTCAATTCTGTGCTTCAAATACATGATGGTGACTTTGCTGATTAGGTAAGGTGGCAACCAAGTTAGAGAGCCGACGTGGCGCAGTGGTTAGAGTACAGTACTGCAGGCTACTTCAGCTGACTGCTAGCTGCAGTTCAGCAGATCGAATCTCA
>JANHFK010005719.1:86132-101920 GCA_036250565.1 Sibynophis collaris
GTGGACTTCAACTCCCAGAATTCAGGAGTTGAAGTCCACAAGTCTTAAAGTTGCCAAGGTTGGAGATCCCTGATCTAATGTATGACTACCCATCTTTATTAACTCTTGAGATTACCTGATTAACTCTTGAGATTACCTGAGAGAAACTCATGATTGTCCTGGAGACCATGAACTCCCAGACCTTACTGGAGCCAGTTTCCAAAGTAGGTTGAAGTCCCTCACCAGAAGATAGTGTTTTTCTACACCAGTCCAGAGACTAATTCCAGTCTGGTGAGGAAACCTGCTGCGAACAGCATAATGGCTGATATATCAGTAAGATTCCAAGCTTCTCTGCATTCCAGCATAACAGATAGCCACTCCCACTTCAGTATCTCGAGACCAGAATCTTTGGCACCCCTATCCCTGGCTTTCTTCAAATCTGTTACAAAGCTGATCAGATTTTAGGCAAGGTGACACTGTTGCCTTCTTCTGAAATGTGTACCCCCAAAGTCTGCTATCTCATTCACCATCCATTTGTGGTTGGCTTTATTGCAAACAAACCTGACTTAAACATTCAGCATGTTGAGACCAAGGTTCCCAGCAATCCAGCTTTCTGGCCTTTAAGGTGGAACCATCAGCCTATAAAGATCTGGCCAGAAGAGATAGGCTAAGCCCTTCATAGCTTAGGACTGGTTTACTTATGAAACGGTCTCTCCCCAGTTTATGCTTGCCCTACCTGAACAGCAAGAAGGACATGCTCTGGGTACTACTGTACCCCAGAAATGTCAGCTGGTGGGGCCCAGAATGATAGTTTATCTAAGTACTTCACAATATTAGGCCTAGGAGTTGAGCTTGTGTTTGTTCATTGTTCAGTGATGTAATTATGAAGACACTGAATTCATACATGACCCTTTATCTCTATCTGTATGATCTTGACTTTTGACTTTTATTCTCAATGGATTAAAAAAAAATACATTGCTACTTCTCTCTTTGATCCCTTTCCTGTGATATGGATAAGCACTGAGCATGTGTTAGGCTGCCTGAAGAGTTTCTTCCATCTTGTCTAACTCTCTTGGCAGACAAATTGTTCCACACTGCCTAGAAGATATTTATGGTCTTTAGTCTGAATCCTATTACTATTTGTAAAGTAGAATCAACAAGGGACTTATCCTGCTTTTTTACATGCAGTAGATGTTTTTGAATGATTTTTTTATATGCAGTAGATGTTTTTGAATGATCTTTGGAGCAGATTAGACTATAGATAGTTCCTCACTGTTTTCGTCATAGAATTTTGATTATTTTGGCTACAAAATCCAGTTTTTTCAACCAGGCACAAAACAAGCACAACCCTGGATATATTAATACATAAAACAGGAAGAACAGATTGATTATAAGTCTGTAGAGATTCTCAGTCATTTAGGTCATGGTTGTCCAAAGGTGCTTTTTCAGGAGGCAACTGGACTTCCTTGTTTTTTCTTTGAAGACATTTCACTTCTTATCCAAGACTGGATGGTGGGGAATGGAAGGATTTATATTCCTTGCAGACAGTTGGCCATTTGCATCCTTTAGAGGATTATTGAAGCAGTTGGAGGTTTATCTGTGTCCTCAGGGTCATCTGAGTAGTGCTAATGGTCTGCCATTTTTCTCTGGAAATACATTCTTACTCCCACACCATTCAAAGGGTGTTCATCCCAAACTGCATAGCTAAAGGTCTGACTGTTGTGTTTCACTACCACAATGTGTAATAACAGGAAGACTTGCTGTAACTATGAGAGGTTTCTAGTGTGAGTTCAGAAGTGATTTTCAAAAGCTCTAGAGCAGTGTTTCCAATTCTGCAAGTTTAAGATGTATGGAGTTCAACTCCCAGAATTCTCCTGGCAGCACACAGAGGTTTAGAAACACTATTCTAGAGTGAGTTAATTCATAGGAGCTGTGAATGGTTTGATTTTTTCTTCTTGCATTTTGCAGTCTGGCAAAATGATGTTTTACTGATGTTTGTGTAGTGACTGGCTGGACAGAATATATTGATCGGGGAGCAAAACATATATCAGTGAAGTCTGGCTTGCAAGTACATTACAAAAAATCAAGCAGGCAATGAAATATTGTTTTAGAAACTTAAACTATTTTAGTAGTTTGCCTCAACCCTCATCCCGGACTGGTTGAAAAGAAATTAATGGTTGAAAGGAACTTAATTAGTAACAACAGGAATGAATAAATGGTGGAGTTTGGCACATAAATCTTGATATTAAAAATGGTAGATTTTTTAATCTGTTTGGCATTACTTTTCACTGTATTTTCTTCACTCTTTATTGTTGTGTTCTAGCAGCTTTATCTATCCATATAGATGCATCAAACCCTGATCCGCCTGTGACCCACCAGAACTGACTCTGGAGCCAGAATCAATCCACCATCCGAAAGAATCATCATGGTCACTCCCAACAGCTTTTAAAAGAATGCCATATGAGACGGTACTAAAAGCAGGCCATTCTTCTATTGGCAATTAGTTCTGTTTTTTAATCTGTTGGACTCCAGAGTATATCACAATTTGTATCAGTTGCCTTGACTGGCAATAAATGTCTCTCAGTATTATTATGTGACATGTCAATATTATTTGATTACTCGATATATCCTGCAAATCATGTTTATATACAAATGCAAATGTAATCAGTGTTGAGATTTCTATACTAGTAATGTTTCTATTGGTGTGCAAATTAGGTATTGCACACCATTGCTTCTTTGTTCTCAAAGCAAACAAATATTGTGGATATGTGCAAAATGTTATTGTTTATTGAAAATGCTTACTTTTGTTACTGATCTCTTCATATTTGGAAGTATCAATTGTACTAGAATTTCTGTATTAAAGAGGGAAATGGTCTAATTGCAGTATTTTGAAGAAGCAGACTCTGTCATTCCAGCATGGATGATTTGATTGGAGTGAATACGGTAGATGTTTGGTATGGATTGGGTAACCTGAGTGCTACAGAGGGATCATTTTCCCAACAGTTATTTGTTAGAAAAAAAATCAAGCACAATACAGGAAATCTTCCAATTATATCCCTTCATTCAGTGATCTTTCAGAGTTTGGGCGGTACGGAAAAAATGAAAATACAATTGGTCCTCAAGACATTTTTGCCATTGTACCACCCTTGTGACATGATCGCAATCTGAGCTTCTGGGTGTCTGGCTCGTGATACAACATCACAAGGAACCATGTTATGGAATTGCTATTTGCAACCTTTCCTGTTGACTTTGTGAGGAAGCTAGCAGGGAAGGTTGCTAGTTGCTCCAGTGAGTTGCTCCCACTCTTTCACCATCCTGCAATACCCCCTACCCAGTCCCAATTGCCATCATAAGCCAAAGACTATCTGTATGCTGGTTAAATCCCTTTTGCGTTGTTCTTTATGTAGAATGATCCTTTCTGATTTTTTTCTTCCAGAATCACTGCAATGTCCCAAACATGATTTAAGTGAGATGCAGAGCTCACTTTTCTAATTTCCCTGCGAACAACCAACAAAATGATAACTTCTGGACAGAATTGTTATGTCAAGAAACTTTGAAATATATAGTATTTTGAAGTGATTGATAATGAAAATGGACAACCAGCAGGATATATTCTGAATATTATTTTAATAGACATCTGCTGTATTACCCTGATGTATGTTGCTCTATTATAGCCTTTTAGATAAAGTAGTTTGGAGCCCTCAACATTGAATGCACACAACTGTTTTTAAATAAAAAGTAGCTAGGATGCATTTGGGTAATTGTGGAACATAGTAGCTACGTTTGCCCTAAACCCCACTGCCAGCTAACCAACTTCCATCTCAATTTCAGGCTTCTAGAGCCTTTTCACAGGATCTGAACCATTGCTACTCTGGTCTCCCTTTTCCGCTTAGATTTCTACCCACCTGGCTATTTCATGGTCCTTACTTAGAGTTTATCTTGATGACCATGGCTTTTCATCTTTTACAATCTCTGTCCAGCATAGAACATAAAAAACAGCTCAGACTATCACTCCTCTTGACATACTCCTAAGCACAGCTGCATAAATATTGCTTGGTTTCCTAGACACAAATAAAAAACTAACATCAACAACAGCAAAACCATCCTGAATTGAGATTTCCACCTTTAAAAAATATTCCATATTTTGACCTCAACTTTTGTTGTAGTTCTCAGAAGGATGTTCATTTAAACTGGATATCTGTTGGTACAAGTGATAGTACAGATATAAAAGTTTAAAAGAAATGGCTTCCCATTATTCTGAAGTAGCATGCAATACAGTTGCAATATTTTCATGATTTTAATATGGGAGAAGTTTTTAAATTTTATCTTTTGTGAATCACTTGTATATGTGTGTATATATATAATTATATATGTGAATGGCTATTTTTTTTGAAGCACTGTTTACTGGTTTGTATTTTTTATTTTGTATGTTTTTCTCTGTTACTCCTGTCGTGGTAAAGAGTCATCATATGTGAGCAGGACTGCAAAATAGTCCACATTTCAGGTATCAGCATTCATATTTAGGGGCCTGACAACTAGATGTCCATATAATCAGTCCAGCACGCTTTGCTACACTATATTATATGCCTTTTGGTGCTTTCTTAAATCATCTGCCCTTCTCTGTTAGAAATCTGCTGCATTTAATGTTGACAAGTTGAAAATGATTGAGTGTTTAATAGGACACCACAGTAATACATTTGATTTGTACCCAGTATATTAGGGTACAAAAATCAGAGTGAATGGGGCTGCAGGCTTGGGTGAATCTTGAAATGCAAGTAGGCAGCAATTTTCCCTTGTGGCATTTGGTGTATTCAGCTAGCAGTTGAAATGAAGCTTAGGAACAGAGAAAGGATTGGTATGTTTCATATGCTTTTGTAATGTGTTATGTCAATTGATAATATTAAAGAATTACATACAGAAATAACAAATGTACTAATTCTATATAAATATTTGAATGCAAACAGGCACTGGTTTTGTTGATAGATTTTGCAAGATGTGATGATATGGGTTTATCCGGTAACATACTGCAGTTCATGCATGCCTTACTAAAATAGTTAGTGATGCTATCCCTGTGTCCAAGCCATTAATGCTAACCATGTTTCCCAGGCACAGACTCAGATCTTCATTAGTAGACTCCTTATATTCTCTTAATACACTCCGAAATTGATTGTCAAGAAAAGCCCCTTTTAATCATATATAAAGGATGCACAAGTCAATTTATTTGAATGCTTTGTGAAGATTTCAGCGGCCTTGGGGAAATCACTATGATAACTGTTGTTTCCAGATTAGTCATTTTATTGTCTCCTGTATAAATTCTCATAGAACTGAATGGAAGCTCCACTATGCCTCAGATCCTATGCTGCATAAGATACACTACACATTTACAAGCTGGAGATCTTGTAAAACTCTCCGTGTTCTCAGATTTAGAGCTGAAATTTCTCAAATAAGGTTAGATTGGGATTTATAATATATATATATACTTCAATACAGTTTGATACAAGGGCACTGTTTGCTGTTTCATTAGTTTCTTATCACGATTGCCCTGTTCTTTCAAAATATCAGCTTTATTCTGCATGTTAGTTGTAAAAAAATGAAAAACATTTGGAGCTGATAGAAATAAGCCTATATCTATTGATTTGTTTCTTTATTATGCTTTAACTAACTTTACTTAAGAATTTAATAAAAGTATTGTTTCCATTCATCTTTGGAAAAATGGTTTTCCATAAAAATGTTTGATATTTACAGTCATAGCTGCTACTATATTTGTAGTCAGATAATTATTTAGTATAGCATTATATAAATAGGGCCCTATGAATTCCATGCAGAATATATTTGAAATCTTGGATAAGAAATATATGTACATTTTTTAACAAGAAACAGTTACTGGAATAAAAACAAACTGTCAGATTTTACTTCTGATTACAGTATTATGGAGTTCTTTATAATACATAAAGTGATATATGGTACAACAAAGAGAAAAGAGTGAATCCTTGAATACCTATTATCATATGAGTGCAGAACTCCTAGGACCCTGACACTTGCAAATTTCAAATGTTCTGTATTAAGCTGTGGCTGCATTCTGATGTCATATTTACTGATCTTTCAAGTTAGAGTTTCTGTATCTCTTTCAGTGCTTTTTATTTTAATTTTATAAAACTATTGTGATCCAAAAATCTTATCATCTGTAGAACACTGCTGTTTATTAGGTTGTTGGGAGTTGGGTGGCTTACAAATTTAATTTAATAATAATAACAATAAATAATACACTTCAGTGATGGAATAAATGAGTTTTAAACTAGACCTTGTGCCAAATCTAATTATTAGTAATTACAGTATCAGAGAACTCCCATTAAAAGAAGTGTGCAACAACTTAATTAAGGCCTGGTTACAGATAATGAACAGGGGAATCTCTCCAGCACCTTCTTGTGCAAAACTAATACTGTACACAGATGTCTCTTTCTAGATTAAGGTACTGGAATTTTAACACAAATGATATATTTCATGATGGAGATTTACAAAATTATGCCTGGTGTAGAAGACATAACACAAGGTCATCCGAAGACACAGTGAAATATATAAAAGGAACTAACTTCTTAACATAATACACGATTTATGGGATTTGCTGCCAGATGATATGGTGATACAGTGCTGACCATTAATTTAGATGGCTTCAATCTGTTACTGGTACTATTTGTACCCAAATTTACTCTACGGAGCCTTCAGTTACAGCTGAAAAGTGCAAGATGCACTGAATATTTCTGACTGCAGAGCAAATGTAAGGGAAAGCCATTTCGCTTATAAAACACCCAACTGGCTATTGTGGGGAATGAACAAATCATTAGATCCAGCAGAGCTTTTCTTTGTTGCTCCCTGTACACAGAAATAATGTGAGAAAAATTCTGAAAATCAGATTGGTTCTCAATAGAATGACAGAACACATAAAAACTGCTCAAAACTGCATGCAGTGACTGATCTGTGAGTACTGTGTTTATTTGCTAAGGCTGTGGCTTTCACTGTATGGCCTATTTTAGTTGCCCTAATTATATCCTGATGGCACATAAACAAACCCACATGGAAAATCAACACCTATGAAATAGCCCATTCCTGGGCAGAACCATGTGGATGTGATTTAAAGTGACTCACCTTGAAAATAAATAGCTCAGAAGCTGTTTCTAGTGTTTTCTACCCCTGAAGGATACAGCTTGGTATTGCAGATGCACACAGATTATTTCCAATTGGAACGACAGACCCTATTTTGTTCTGGAGAAATGTTCAGAAATTTGCAATGCAGGCTGTTGATGCTGAAACCCTTGTTTCCTCTGTATATGAATTGCCTCTACAGAATATCTCTGGGGTGTTCAGAGCATTAGGATTAGATGCACCGAAGGTTTCTGCTGATTATCCTAATAATCTCCATACAAATCTCGGTTGAAGCTTCTTGCTTCTTGCTTTTGTTCCATCCTCTGCATGAATAATGCTGTCAAATGTTTTATAAATAGCAGCTTACCCAGGAGAGACACTCAATGAGTAACATTATTGGATAGAGAAGTATATAGAAGATAGAGGGAGCCCTTTCTTGATACATTGTTTTTTAAAAAAAGAAGTTGACCAGTTTAATTTGCTGCCCATTTGATTTTTCTCGTCTGCCTCTCATGGCAGAATAACATGTTTCCTTGAAAATATGACCTACCCTGAAAATAAGCCCTAGCCTGTTTTTACGTGTGTGCCTAATATAACTGCTGTCCCAAAATAAACCCTGGTGAAGGCCAGCATAGACTGAGTGCGTGCAGGCTGACGGTGTCTAGCAGCAAAAGCAGCCCGTGCAAAATAGGTGAGTACTTGTGCAAACAGCAGGCACAAGTAGAGGGGTGGGGGTGGGGAGGCAGGTGATCTGGACATGCTGTGCGGGCCTCAGGAAAACTGAGTGGTGGCCGGCCATGGGAGGCTCATCTTTGCGTCTCTTGGCTTGCCTGCAGGCCGCATGTCACATCAGGATCGCCTGCCTTCTACTCTGTGTCTTCCACTCTGTGCAGCCCCAAAGTGCACTGACCAAGGGATTGGCAGGCTGTAGACCAAGGGGCTGCCAGATTCTGTCAGTCCCCCCACGCTTGCATGCTCTTGTGTGCACACTGGGGGACCCAGGCTGATCACCCTGAAATTGTGTTTCCCCCCCAAATAATCCCTAGTGCTTATTTTGGGGCCCAAAAGAAAATAAGACAAGGTCTTGTTTTCGGGAAAACATTGGTATTAATGATACTTCCATCTATTTTGCTTAGGCAAATGGATTCATGGTGCCAAAATACCTTTTCTCATGGGAACAGTGATCTTCAGGCACTATGGTCAAGCTTTGTGATTTTTACACGATTTATTGGAATATTATATCCATTAATGTTTATAGATAGCCCTCGATTTACGATCACAATTGAGCCCAAAATTTGTCTTACTAAGTGAGACATTTGCTAAGTGAATTTTGCCTCATTTTATGACCTTTCTTGCCACAGTTGTTCAGTGAATCACTGCAGCTCTTAAATTAGTAACACAGTTGTTCAAGTGAGTCTGGCTACCCCATTGACTTTGTCAGGTCACAACAGGTGATCACATGACTCTGGGACATTCAACTGTCATAAATAGGGGTCAGTTGCCAAGCATCTGAATTTTGATTACATGACCATGGTTGCAAGTTGAAAAACGTCAATAACTCACTTTTTTCAGTCCTGTTGTAACTTTCAACGGTCACTAAGTAACCTGTTGTAAGTCGAGGATTACCTGTACTTCGTAATCATCCAATTATTTTTGAAATCCTGCTGGAGTTGGTGATACGTAATGCTATGCATCAGGTTCGTTGTTACGTGAGGTTGAGAGACAATGGGATTAAACCCTCAAATGAAGGCCTATGCACAAAAGGAGGTGTCTTTCCTTCAAACTACAAAATGAAGAGCCTACTTTTGTCTATCAAATCTCTTTATCTATCTCATATTTCTATATTTTCATATAGAAAACTAGCATCCTGGTGGTAGGAGACTGACCACTAGTATGTTAATTGTCAGCATAGAGGTTTCCCCCACCCCTCTGAGCAAAGTTCATTATTTAAGCTCCTTTTAAAATCTGTCTGAACCCTACAGATATATCACCATAATGAGGACTAATAATCCATGGAACTACTCATGAGCAATCTCTGTGGAAGCTTGGTAACCCAGAGTAGGGACTTTGTGGATTTAAATGAGTTGAGATTCTTGCCCAAATCATTAATAAAATAGGTACTTCAATAGGAGTTTGATCATTCACTGTAATCTCTGCAAAACGTCTACTTACGTTCTACATAGAAACTGCTTGCATGTGTATTTTGTTTTCAGCAGGTCCTGGATTCTTGAGGCCTTTACAAGTTTAGGGCAAGTACTGTAAAAATACGCTATGTTGTGATTTGGGAATTTTATCTTGGAAAATACTTTTCAAAGTAGTAACGTGCTTATGTTGAATAAAAGTTTACTGCTAACCGTGATATGAATTTATTTCATTTATTAACTCCTCTTAACATTTCAGCTTCCCCTACCAACTGCAATATTATATTTGAACAGGTGAAATACATTTTATTAAAGGAAGCATTTCAGACATAGAACTCTTAGAAGCAGAACTGGTTCAAAAAGTTTGATGTGCATGTGCATTTGTATAATTACAGGAGTGTGAATATTATTAATCTCTACTTAGCTATCTTGAATGCTTTTTTAAAACATTCCTGGTCCTAGACATAATTTTTATGTGAAGCAATTGTTTATGTTTTGGTATAAGGGTACATGATTGGTCTGTGAAGAAGTGAAATTAGTAGGTTTCTGGGAGGGGGAATAGAAAAATGCTTACATTAGTCCTTAAGTGTTCAAATAACCACCAAGAGTCTATTTGGATTGCAGCAGCATATTATATGCAATAAATCAGGGGTATCAAACTCAAGGCCCGCGGCACGCATCCAGCCCGCGGGGTGGTTAGACCTGGCCCACAGGGCTGGCTGAAAATAGCAAGGACCGGTCCACGGGGGGGCCTCATGCGATCCTTGCACCCCGTTTTGGCCGGAGTGCTGCAGGGGGCGTCCATCCCATCTCTCCCCCAATCTGGCTCTTGGAGGTCAACTACAATGCTGATCCAGCCCCCGAAGAAATCCAGTTTGACCACCCCTGCAATAAACCAATATTTATCAACTTTAAATTTAAGTAAGACAAGGCTCAAAACATTTTTGATTCCTCAACAATGAACCAAGGTAAAACAATCCTTCCTATGTAAATTTACAGTTCAGGCATTGGAATTCTAACTATATTAGAATTAGCAAGATCTGTTCATGCTCCCTCTTGTTGCTGTTTCCTGGATTGCTGCATAGCAGTTTCCTACAATGCAGTAATTAGGAAGACAACCCATTAAAATATTACCTTGCAATGCAGTTACATAATCGGGGTATTAATTTGGTTAGCAAATTGCAAAACTTTGGCTTAGAGCGTTCCACTGGGGAAAGGAAGAAATTGTAGGAAGTGGCTCATGTGTGAATTGAGTTTCTGATTGCACTTTAAACATTCAGTGCACGCTTCTGTTTCCTAGACCGGTGTATGTTAATCATTTGAGAGCCTTCTCATATATGATAGGCATAAAAAGACAGGAAGGTTCATATAGGTTCTGCTCCATAGTAATACTCTACTACAGATAATTAATTATTGTTAATTTATTCCTCTTGAGATTATTTTGATTCATGTGTGGTAATATAACAATAAAAATATGCAAATGAGATATATATCCTTATAGTTTGATAAAACTTCATGTCATGTTTACTCATTAAATGGATGCCTGGAGATGATAATGAAAACAATAAAAATATACAAATTAAATACATAGCAATGGAACCACAAATATGCAAATAAAAGGAAATAGAGGCCATCCAGTTAATATCCACTTCATTAGCTGTCATCCCTTCAAGGTAGGCCAGGTTAGGAAATAGATCACACGAAATATTAGAAGTCTATTAGTTTATAGTAAGCATCTTGAAAGCTTGACAGTGTTTCCTCTTATCTCTCATTCCAAAGAAAGTCAAGGTGGGATGATGTTTAGTTTCCTTCTTGCATTTTCTTGTTTGGTGGACTAAGTTCAGGTTTTACAGTTGACACTGCAGATTTTCTTCAAAGTCACCTCTATAATAAACAAATGTATGTATATAATACTGTATTAATAGGCTTACATAGATTCAAGAGGGAGACATGGCAATGTGTTTGGATCCAGATATAGGACTGCCTCTTTTAAGGCTTTGTATGCCTTACCTTCAGTAATGAAACATCTGCAAGAAAACAAGTAAGCACCAAGGACCCCTCATTTCACCCCTGAGCTACAAATATTCTCCTTTTTAATATCATATACTGGAAAACGGAAATGCTTGCTTGTGATTTAGCAGCTCTGGCTAACAACAATCTGTTATTGCTCAGGCTCTGTCCAGAGTGCTGAAACATTTCTCTTGTCTTCAAGGATCCTAGCTTTGATATCCATCTGCTTTTTTCCGTGTTTTTCCTTCTGCATTTGTAGCTCCTTCTAAACACAGCCCAAGAGATGAGCTGTGCCTTATATTCTAGTAGCTAATGAGGCAGATTATCAGCACAATTACTGAAAACAATGCAGCAAAATACTTCCATGGCTTGGACCATTGCTGTTTTTCAGCAGACTTCCTTTCAAGTTAGCACGAATATCACTTCATTGTTTCAGTAAACAGTTTTCAGCCAACCCATTTACAAATGGGTATTGAAATATACAGTACATAGTAATTGAAAGAGCTTGCAACTTTTAGGGTTATATTCAAAGTAGACAATTGTCGTGTTAGCCCTCTAATAGAAAAAAAATAGCAAAAGTTTTTTTTCTTGCAGTTAAGAGGGAGGGCTTATCCTGAGAAGAGATTATTTTGACAAAAGGAGAACCAAAAGCAAATGGATTTTCCTTCTTGGGTGCCAGATACTGCTCTTTTTATTCCCTTTCCCCATTTTCCCGTTATGGATTGGGGAAGCATTAACTTGGAATAATCAATGTAACTTCCTGGAGAGCCCTTTGAGTTAAAAGCTTGTCATGTTTCTTCATTTAGTGGAACAGATGGGGGCTTGGTATCAGGAGGCTAGGTTTGGT
This sequence comes from Sibynophis collaris, assembly GCA_036250565.1. Lineage (NCBI taxonomy): Eukaryota > Metazoa > Chordata > Lepidosauria > Squamata > Sibynophiidae > Sibynophis > Sibynophis collaris. The sequence continues at coordinate 98,250 of JANHFK010005719.1, forward strand.
CCCCTTACAGATGGATGTTCCAACTTAACAAAGTGCTTTCTGCAGGCTGATTGGTCACATTCTATCAGCACACCAATTTTTCTCTTTCAAGTTCTGGGATTCAGGGATAAAGCTGCTGACAGGAATTAGTACTGCTGTGAATGCTAAGATCCTAAAGCAGTTTCTTGAACATGTGTCCTAGAAACATTTGAGTCAACAATAACACCATTTCAGTCTTTGTTCCAAGTGAAACAGAGCTATTCACATATAATTTATTCACACTTCTTCTAAACAACAGCAATATTATTACTGGCCACCCTGGCAATCTCCCCATGATTCTTGGAGGTTTGCAGTAAAATCACATTCTCAGAACTCAGAATCTGCAGATCCACACCAACATAAAACACGATGGGGTGGTAATAGTTCTGCACAACACGAAGCAAGAACAGGTTTCTTGAAACCTGAGAGTCACTAGGCAGCATTATGATTAGTGTTCTCCATGAACCGAATATTTATGAAGAACTGCTTCGTACCCAAGTTCTCAGTTTAAAAATCAACATCAAGAAAACAGCAGAAAGAGAAGGAGAATGGGATAAAAATAAAAGATCATATAATTATTTCAGTGGCATGATGTTTGTTTTGGGAAGTGTACTAGGATTCAAATCTGTACTGTTTCCAAAGCTCTTCCAAAAAAGTGAGATTTGAGGAGGTATTTGAACAACATCACAGAAACAGTAGCAGGAAACTGAGAAGATGCCAGTTAAAAGAAGCAGCAAGGAGAAAAGGCAAAGTTTTAACAGGAATTGGAAGAGATTTGGATGAGTGCAGCAGGTGTATATAGCTAAGCAAAACTAATGGCTGGGTTATAACAGAGCTGGCCGGGAGTGGGAGGGATGAACCATTCCAATAGGAAGTTTAAGGCAAAGCTTTTCAGGATTCACAAGCGAAGAGGAAGCCAAGGCAGTGGAGACTGAAGAAACTAGGAGAGGAGAAAAAGTCAGTGTAATACAACAATTAAGATACTAGATAGGGACCAGTGAGGTTTTCATCCAACCATATCTCATTCTGTAATTTTGGACCAATCCCTATTTCTCACTATTTCACAGAAGTGCTATTATGAGAACAAAACGAGGGAAGGTTCCCATGTACAGTATGTTGCTTTGAGCTTCCAGAAGAAGGATGTGATATAAATATTTCTCTATCTGATTTCTCCGAGTTCTTTGTTCAGAAGCTCAAAGCATTTTCACTCTATTTTCCACTATCAGGAGACAGAGAGGAGAGAGAGAGAGAGAGAGAGAAGGGAGAGAAAAAGAGAGAGTGAATTGCTGTAACTGAGGTTGGACTCCTCAGTACCTGTACCTGTTTTAACCCCTTAAAAGCCAAGCAAGGTGATCAATGACTATCAAAAGAAAACAGGAGGAAACAATTCTAGTTGTAAGAAGAGAGAATAAAGAGAGGAATTACATACACACCAGTCAAGTGACTTGGGTGTGAGAACAATCCTCACCCTGAAGCTAAGCTGTATTGGTCAACTTCAAATATAGTTATGGTCTTTCTTCCATTCCTTGCGTGTTTGTTTGCACCTGTGGCTTTCTAGCTATTGTTGGGTCACATCATCAGCTCTGCCTGAAAGACATGGGGGAGAATGGTGTTCATAGGATAAGGAATAACTAGCTTCTGCAAGGTCTGATCTCAATCATTCCCAACCCTCATTCCATGAAAGCATTTTGTGTTATAAGAAATGGCCAGACATCTGCACTTTGTAACTGCCCAACATGTAATATTTGGTTGATTGTTGGGGATGGATTGTGTAGTCAATTCAACACGTATGTCTTTTCTCCCAGGTATTAAGATTCATTCTGTTTTCATCATTGTTCAGTCTTTGGAACACTTTTATCCTATTGTATGAATTACTGGATGGAGAATTATCACATCCCACTTGTGTTTAAATATTAGGATGGAGCAGGCAAACTTGTTCAAGTGCATCAGCCTTTGAAAGGAAATCCACAACTGATTGTGAACTAAATCCTGCTTCCAGGATAAATATTATTTTCCTCCTCTCCTTACATCTTAGAGGAGAGAGCTTAAGGGGAATCAAGTATTTTGTTTCATAAATTTGCTTCCCCCCCTCATTCTTTCTGTCTTCAGTTCCCAAACCCTTCCATGATCTCCTTATGTTCTGATCAGGTTCTTTAAAGGCACCCATTGTCAGCATTTATTATTGCCCTTTTTTCTTTTTTCTTTATACTGTATAAAAAAGGGAGAATGGCAGAGAAAGCAGGAAGCAATGGCAACAGCAGAGCAATTGCAGATGAATAATGGAAAGATTCTTCACAGCCATACCAGGACATATATAAGGATTTAGAATGGCATTGTCAACTTGCTGTCTGTCCATGACTGACTCTAGGTACAATAAGAATGTTAAAAGTTGAAGCATCTGAAGGGGCTGCAGATTGATGAGGTTTGCTTTAGAGCAGGGGTGTCAAACTCGATTTAATTGAGGGATGCATTAGGGTTGTGCTTGACCTCCATTTTTGGCCGTGATGGCCTCCTGCAGTCCTCTGTCACAAAAATGGAGCTCGGGTGGGCTGCACCCCTCGGGTGCCATGACCCCCCAGTCTGCGGGCCAGATCTGGTCCATGGGGTTCTTAGATCTGGCCCACGGGGCTGCCCTGGAAACAGTGAAGGACCGGCCCGCTGTGCCTCTGCCAGTGAAAACAGAGCTTGCGAGGGTGGCCTGCTCCGTTTTCTCTGGCAGAGGGCTGCAGGACATCGAGCTAGCCATGCCCACCCTGGCCACAGCCACCCCAGCCACGCCCAGTCAGTCGTCGTCCCCCCGAGGTCAAACACAACCCTGATGCGGCCCTCAATGAAATCGAATTTGACACTCTTGTAGGCCCGTTTTTTTGCCCTCCCCAGGCTCCAGAGCCTTTCTAGGAGTCTGGGGAGGGCGAAAACAGCATTCCTGCCCCCCCTCGGAGGCCCTCAGGAGGGCAGAAACCGCCTGTTTGCCGACTTCCGGTGGGACCGGAAGTTCCATTTTTTGCCCGCCCCAAGTTCCAGAGCCTTTCTAGGAGTCTGGATAGGGAGAAAACAGCCTTCCCCACCCACTTCGGAGGCCTGAAACAGCCTATTTCCTGACTTCTGGTGGGCCCGGAAGGCCCGAAAATCAGCTGGGCAGTGTGCCCATGCACGCTGCAGCTGAGCTGGGGCAACGCTCACATGCCCACCGATATGGCTTTGCATACCACAGGTGGCACGTGTGCCATAGGTTCGCCATCACGGGTATTGGGTCTTGTGCCTGAGCAGGGGGTTGGACTACAAGACCTCCACGGTCCCTTCCAATTCTGTTATTCTGTTAATTCTGACAAAATGAGGATTTTAAACTAGTGGATAGCTTCTGCCTTTTAGGAACAGCCGCCAACAGGAAAGGAAGAAACAGTCAAAAAATACCGGTACGTAGCAGAGAAGCAATTAGTAGAGCAGCCATGAAGATCCTGGAAACGGTAACCAGATATTCGCGACGTATCCGTACCCACAATGACCACAATCGTGCGTGCTATGATATTCCTCGTGACGTTCTATGAAAGGGGAAGTTGGACTTTGAGGAAGCCTCACAGGGAGAGCATTGACACTTTTGAACTTTGACATTGGAGAAAACTGCTGAGAATAATGTGGACAGACAAGAAAAC
>JANHFK010005719.1:220037-230468 GCA_036250565.1 Sibynophis collaris
TCGAACCTGCAGTAAATGCAGGCAGCTGGTGTTAATAACAGGGTGTTTAGACCACTGTACTACCAAGGCTCTTTTCTTTAGAGGCTTGTTATTGGAAACCTCTTTTGCATCTTTTCCAGTCATCCTGCCTTGTATTCCCTAACAGATGTACTAAGCTAATGTCTTTTTTCAAGCATGGCCCTTCAAAGTCAAGCTCAGATCACAGGGCAGGTAGAAAGCAGAGCATTTGCTTCACCTTGCAGCCACCCTCAAGAAGCTGTAGCCCTGGCAGTCGACCAAGCCGTAACACAGCCAGTTCTGTGGTTTTGGCCTTGACCGTGATGGGAGTGGCAAAGAAAAGCAGTTAACATTTAAAAGTTGGGTGGCGTTCTGTTGCCAAAATGACAAGGGAAACAGCAGCAACAACTGCAACACCCCCACCCTTTAAGTTTCAATGTTTACACTGCTGGCCCATCACTGCACATTGATTTCCAGTCCTTGTATCATTGAATTCTTGGATGCTGTAACTAACTGGACTCAATCCAGCTTTAGAACAACCCACCAAAGATCTAATGAACTCTTCAATTAAGTAAACGCCAGGAATAACTCTGATTCAGATATACGTGGCCTTTCTCCTGACCATAATAGGCTCAGGCAGGCTCTGCTTTTTGTCCCTTCTGCCTTCTTTTCTTGCAGGACGCTCTCTTCCTTCTCTGTTCTGTCTATTTCATGGAAGGGGGTTGAGTCCCGTTAGGTGCTTGCAGCAGTCGCTGCCGCTGAGCTTCCTCACAGTGGCTATGCCAGGTCGAGTGTCATTGCCAGCAGCACTCTTGCCGGGATGAAGGTTGCATTAGTGAACAGTAATTGAAATGCAAAATAACATTCTGATCGAGCGAGCAGGCTGTTTATTTATCAGATCAATAGCCCAGATGCCCCATCTGGAGAAGTCGGTGTGATAAGTGATAGGATTCCAAGGGCAAGTGGAACATGCACAGTAGGGAGCACCAGTGAGGAGGGTGCCTTCAAAACATGCTTCTCCCCCTCCCCCCATCTCTTTTTCTTCTCAAAGGTCTTCCTAGCAGCTCACCATGGACAGCAGCTTTTCCCACATGTCGTTACATGAAATCCAACACTATTTAAATAGCCCATTAAATCCCATTTTAGATTCCATGAGGGAAAAGTTTCTTTTTTAGTATTGCACAAGAGGGGCAGAACTCAGGTCTAGGGTCCCATTCAACTAGGATATTTACCCTGTTTTCCCCCAAATAAGACATCCCCTGATAATAAGCCCAATCAGGCTTTTGAGCGCATGACAATAAGGCCAAGCACTTATTTCAGGGTTCAGAAAAATATAAGACACAGTCTTATTTTCAGGGAAACACAGTATAAGGATTTTCTTTGCTATGTATAAAATTGAGCTGGTGTAATAATTTTATAATTTGTGGCACACATTTATAAACTGTCTTGTTCCTTGGACTCAACGCAGATACATTAGCTAAGAATACCTTCTTAAAATCTCAAGTAAACAAAAGTAAATAACTAAACTGGCCCCACCCCATTAGGCCCCTAAAACTCTGAGAACAGCCAGGTTTTGGGACAAAGCACAGAGACCCACCCATGCCATTCTAGCCTCTGAAAACAGCTGGGTCCTCAGAGGCTAGAATGGTGAGTGTGGGTCTCTGTGTGCTCTGGGAGGCAAGATGATACCTTGTCACAATCAATTTAGGTGTATACTACAGTTTCCAGATAACAAATCTGGATAGTCTAAATACTCTAGTTCTGTGGCATGTATCTTCTTTTCCTTCTTTAAAGGAAATATTTAAACATTCCTTGTTTAAAATGGTTAAAAAACTTGCTGACCTGGATTCCAGGCATATTTAGAATTTGACTCAATAAAGAGTCAACAAAACTAATAAAAGTCTAAATCACTAAAAAAAGTGAAGTGGTTGTCCATGCACACATTATGGAGATAGTGTTAAGCATTATGTGGAGCAGTTACACCAGACTGAAATAGGAAGCAGCTGCTTTAATGATTTAAAAAAGGTGATCTGTATGTACTTTCTTTGCACAGCCTAAATAGTAAGGCTTTGAGTGTTTCTGTTTTGCTTTGAAGGGAAGAAGGTGCTTCAGAGGATGGATGGGCATGAACCATTTAAAGTAACTATGTCTTTTCCTGGGATGGTGTAATAGCTGCTAAGTGAGTTGTTGCTGATAGCTGAATACACAACAGAGACTTTTTTAAATCTATAACTTTATTTTTTTCTCTTTATAGAATCAAGCACATCATATTTTGTTACTCCTTATGTGCTTTTGATAGCCTGATCCATATCTTTATATTTTTCTTATCGTGTTTAAGAACGCCAACTTACTTTTAGAAATCAAATTTAAAAGGTTATATTGTCATCTGAAAGTCAGCACATCAACCCCAAATTTATGTTTATTAAGTCCCTTAAGATTTTTTTAGTTGGCATTTAATAGGTAACCTCTTTAGTTGCTAGGCAAGGAGTTCTGATGTTAGGCCTATGGGGAAGCATTATATTCATTATGTAATTAATATGCAGGACAGATGCTTTGCTGTCATTCATATTACTCCTCAGAAGAACTGCTGTTATCCCCCCCCACACACAACAGGAGATGCATTCATGTTTCTCTGATGTCATGTCTATGTTTAGCCTTCAATAGCTATAAGTAAGTAAGAGGACCTAACAAGATATAATGGAATTTATCCTTATTGCTTCCATTGACAAGCACTGATACTGATTGGATGACAAACTATCAAATGTTAATCAGGAGAGGTAGCTTTCATGGGCTCAGTAAGACTAACAACATCTCTCTGGTGCTTTAATCACAAGATAAATACTCTTTGAAGATCCCCTAACTTTCAAAGCAACTTGCTTGTTGCCATGGGGAGAAAGGAAAAAAAATATGTTGAAAAACTTTCAGCTTGCCTGTAGCAAACCACACACCGCTCGGAAGCAAAGTCTTGATTTTCTCTCATCTTGATTATCATGATCATCTTTTCAGTCACCTTCCCTCTCCACCTTGCTTGATCCTCTTATCTGTATAATACCATATTTTTAGAATAATATATGGTTGCATTTTTTAAAAAAATGATATTCATTTTACATCTAACATAAATTTCTTATTTGTCCTATTTACTTCTGAATGCATTTCCTCTCTGACTAGAAAGCGATCTGGTGGTTTGATGTATAGCTGAGAAATGAACATTCACCTTGTATATTTTTTTAAAAGAGATTTTTGAGCAGTGTTGACTATAATTTAATTTTTGTGAACTAAATTTACTCACCTTTTTCAGAAGATGAAATAAATGGTAATTTGAATTTATATCCTTACATTACAGGTCACATCTAGAATGTTGTGTCCAATCAAGGAAAAACAAACAATGTTAAGATACCAACAAGGACAAACTGTTTTGAGCATAAGAATACTCATTTAATTTGGAAAAAAGATGTGCTTTTTTCCAAATTAATGACAACATTTTAGCAATATAGCAACATTATATAATATAGCAACAACAATATAGCAACAATCACAAAAGGTCAAGTTAAAGAAGTAGTAAATAGAAGAATTAATATCTAATTATTGAATTTTGAAGAACTGTATTTAAAGTAAGAAGAATATGTTAAATTGCTTCTTTAAAATAGTTTGGAATATTCACTCTTAAATTGGGCTGGAATAAAGAATCACATTTGATTCATAATATACAGTAGTTGAATTTATAAAAGGTATAATGTGTTTTAAATGTTTACAATTATGACTATTTGAGCAAAGGATGTTTTTTTATTCCCCCTCCCTTTTTTTTTCTTTGTACCATTATGGGCTGCCTCAACTAGAGTATAAATGTTGGAATGTAATTCTATATGCTTATGTCTTCTTCATGCAAAAAATGTCCAGTTTATTTTGCCTTGGGAACTCTTGGCCTTCGTGGTTTTGTTGCATTAAATGAAAGTTTGGTTTTCTTTGCCTGACTTAACTTCAACTGCCTGAACTTTCCTGATGTACATTTCTTCTCAGTTTATAGTATGCTATTTTTAACAGAAATTTTATAGGGTAACTTGAAACTAGAAAGTAGATAGAAGACCATGCTGTTTTTTAGACAGGCTTGGGTTATTTTGTCTCAATTAAATATGTGGGTGCTGAAATAAACATCTAAATGTACCAACATAATCCTCTATATCGTCATCCTACTACATCTATACAAAATAATGAATATAATCCATTAGAAAAGGTTCTTTTGCAACAGTGGTATTATGTTGAATAATATTTGTGTTGAATTTTTATTTTTTATCTTATTTATTTAGTATTAAATTTGTATATTGTCCATCTTGCTTCCCAGAATGACTCTTCTTCAAACAATTCTTCAAACATTTATATAAGCTGTTTATTTCTATTTCTTTGTTAAATTTACATACTGTTCATCTCTCTATTTGAGATGACTCTGAGTGACTTATAACATAACACATAGAAATATAAAAACCATTATAAATATAAAAACAAAATAAAATTACAAAAGATTGGATGTAGACGAGAAGACTACAAGTTTAGAGCTGAGTGCACTAACCACTTCCAACATTCTTATTTTACCATTCCTTCATTATATTCAGGGTGATCAAAGGATATTAAAAAAAATTCTCTACATCAGAAGTGTCTGTATAACTAAAATTCAAAATATGATGTGTTTGTATGTGAATCAGGCTTCTTTTAAAACATAGCAATATGCCTCAGTTCTCCAAACACTTCTCTTCATATTCAGGAACTTACTGATAGCAGAATTCCATAGACACAATTTTGTCTTCATTGCAGACAAAAAGGTGTGAAAAATGTTTGTGGGTGTGCATGATTAGTCTGCTGCCATATGCAGAAATCAAAACCTAAATCTGTATGTCTGCTGTTCTTAGCCTTTTGTCTCATCTTTTTGAATCAGCAGAGAGTTGGCCTTCTTTTCATAGTCATGACATTGGAAGCATCCATTCAGTCAGTTAATATAACTTAATCCATTTGTTAACATAAAGCTTCTGTCTGGCCTGAGAACTGCTGATTTCTGCCTTGCCATTTGCTTCACTTCTTACAGTGGCTGTATTCAGTATAAATAGCAAATTCTTTTTCATAGTTCTGTTTTACAATGAGGAAAAGTAGACAAAATTATGACTTATAATGAACATTTAAAATTTGCTCCAGAATAGTTTACAGCATATAAATAAATGTTTTGAATAAATAGGTCGCAGGATACATGATTCTGGACCTTATGTATGTGTTGCTCTCATAAGTAACAACAGTTCAGAAAACAAGGAACTAGTCAAAACAGGGAAACGTTCATTGGGCATAATATATGTATAAAGAAGTTTTCAGATGAGGCTGAATTTCTAGTAACTTGCTTCATTCATATATTTGTACAAAATGATGTCATTTTCCATTTTTATCCCTTCCATCATGTCTCATACTTTGGCAATTTTTCTATTCAGAAAGAGTCCAGTGAAGGATGGAATAATTGCACGATTCCTTTGATTGGTAATGCTGCAAGCACCTCTCTTGAACCACTCTAGTTAAAATTAAATTATATCAGGGTAATTTCAGTCCTAGAATCTCAGATTTTTACTGTTGGAAAGGGGTTTTTTAGGATGTCCAAATTAAAGTATCCCTGGTAGATGGCCAATGAAAAATACCCCAACATCTCTCTAGTTAATTTTTCAAATTATGTTGTTAGAAATATATCCTAACATCCAATTAGAATATCTTTTTATATTTTAAATACATTGCTTGGTGATATGAAATCTGGAACAACAGAGGACAAAACTTGATTTTCTTCTGTGTGATGTTCCTTCAGATTTTTCAAGATTTTTCTCCTCAGTCTATTTAAATGTAATCATGTCCTGCACCTCCATTAAAAAGTATGATCCCAGAATAAGTACAGTACTCAAGATACTGGAACTATTACTTCCTATTATTTAGAAATCAAGATTTTCAATTTTAAGTATCTAGTCTTCTGTAATATTTCTGCTACTTCTGTTTCACCTATTAAGTCTTCTTTGTTGGTTAGTTGTTAGTTTCTACACTGATGAGGATTCAGGAGTCAATTTTATAAGTAACTACCTGCAAGTTCCTTTGTTATCAGTGAAGAGACCCACGATTTCATAGAAAGACAATAAAAAAAGAATCCACTTTGGTATGAATAGGTTATAGTTGGGGAATAGTTATATATCTTTTTTTCTTTTCCTATAACCTCTGTAGTAATGAAGTCTGGGAATTTGTTCTGGCATACATATAAATGATTTTATGTGAAGTTATTCTACATTTTCACACCAAGTCATAGATCACAATCTTGATTGGAAATCCTATTTACCTATCACTTTCCAGACCATAATATGAATGTTATAATTTTATCTATGTTTTAGATTATATTGATTGACAGTAAAAGCGATTTGTAGTATGTACAGGAAAGTTCTTGCAGGGGAAGGAGTTGCAGAACCTGGGAAGGGGGAGTTAAAACAGAAATCAGTCTAGAATCTCTATGTAGCCACAAATTTATTAAGTCCAATCCTCTCCTGCTCCAGATTACATGCACACATTGCACAGAGACTTCAAGGGTTTTATTGAAGCTTTCCAGACCTTTTCAAGAGTCTTTCCCAGAAAATCCCCAGTCCTCCACAACAAATTCCCAACTCAGTTCCAGAATCCACAAAGCTGGAGCAGTTCACAAGGCAAGACAAAATAGAAGCAAGGCAAGGTACAAAGAACCTTCTCCATCCAGTGTCTGGAGAACAGAGTTCAAGGCAAAAGCAAATCTGAGAGGCAGGTCTAAGAGTTAAGGCATGAATCCAGGATCTAAAATCTACAGCCAGGGTTACGAAGCTCAACTAAGAGACTGGCAAACATTAGGTTCCAAAATGGATGTGTTGTTCCCAGCATCGTTTCCCTTCTCCTGCTGTACTAAGACCAGTAGTGGGTTCCTACCAGTTCTGTCCGGTTCTTAGAACTGGTAGTAAATATGGTGGGAGTCTCTGCCCCCCAGCCCAGACGTCATCACAGATGCTCTGTGTGCTCCCGTTGCGAGTTGGTAGTGAAGGTAAGTAGAACCCACCCTTGGGTACCCACCTCACAAGTAGCTAGGCCAACCTCTGTTGCTCCTGTCTCTTGTTTGCCCTGCATGCTCTCAGATCGGGTGGGGAGGCAGTTCTCTTCCTCGCTGGCCTGTCTGCAGCTTCATACTCACGCCACCTGAAGCCTCAGGGCTGTCCTGTTGCAGCTGTGCCTCAACTGACCCATGATCAGCTGGCTGCTCCTTTGATTACTCCTTCTCAACAAAATCAATTTATCTTAAAGTAAATCTGGCCTACTTAGTTTTCAAAGTTTTAGCAATCCATCATGTCAGAAAACTATGAAAATCAGGAAATTAGTAATACAATCTTAATATATTTACTAAAACATATTAAAATACATCCCATTGAATTAAATGGTATTTACTCCTAGCTGTGTATAAAAAGTTAGCCTTAATGATATTAATATAATTTATCTGTAAAATTAGTCTAGACATAGTAGAAAATATTCATTTTACAACGGATTTAATTACTTGATAATGAGATAAATATCCTCATGTTATTTATTATGTGATTTGGTAAGTAGTATATGGATGGATAAATAAATTTAGGTCCATGAATTACAGTATATATTTTTAGCTTTCCTTTTGTATTTATGGCTATTTGATGGTAGATAATAGCCATTTCCTGCATGCTGGATACATTTTATCTACTGATTGGTTGTTGTTCCAAATTCTGAATCCAAGTCTTAGTCTCTCAAAAGGAATCAAGTCACCTTATCTCCTAGGTTGCAGAATGCTGACTGTAGAGGGAATATCCAGCTAGATATTCTATTATATTTAAAAAAGATACATCCCCAGAATCTTATATATGAAGTAAATCTCTATTGTAAACTTGTTTGAGTATACACTGAAGTATTAAAAATCAAGCTTACGATTATTATTGATTGTATTGTCCCCTACGGAAATAAATCTCGATTAGTCTCTAAAGCATATTTTTCACATACATTCACATATTGTATTATGCATTTTAAGTGAATTAGAGGGGAACTAGAAAATTTATGAAAGTAGAGGTGGTACCTATTGTCATATATATGTGAAGACAGATAAATGTTACTATTTTTAAGATTACTGAAGAAAGATTCGTGTTTATGGAGGGTCCCAATCTCAGATGTTTTTAACTTTCAAGCAAATCCAGTTGGCAGATTGGGATTGAAATATACAGAAGAAACTCAGTATGGGATAAATGCATGACACTCTCCTTTAAGCACATAAAATCCTAATATTCCCTTGAATATATGAATAGATGCATTTAACATTTAAACATTCAAAATGTCTGATGTGAATATTTCTATCTTCATTTACTTATGAACACGAGTAGTCCTTGAATTACAACAGTTCCTTTAGTTCAAAATTGCAACAGCACTGAAAAAGAGATTTATGACCATTTTTCACACTTAGGACCATTGCAGCATCCCCATGGTCATGGGATCAAAATTCAGATGCTTGGCAACTGGCTCATATTTATGATGGTTGCAGTGTCCTCGGTTTATGTGGTCACCTTTTGCAACCTTCTGACAAATGAAGTCAGAAGCCAGATTCACTTAACAACCCTGTTACTAATTTAACAACTGCAATGATTAACTGGCAAGATAGATTGTAAAATGGGGCAAAATTCATTTAACAACTTTATCACTTAGCATCAGAAATTGTGCGCTGCATTGTGGTTGTTAATTGAGGACTCTCTATATAAATAAGTATATTATTCTTTACTAAGAAATTCTCTCAAAGAATTATTGTGCTGAAGGTGGCAATTTAAAGAACAGTTTAGGTAGAAAAAGGAGCTTTTTCATTCTTAATGATATTAATTAAGCACATATAAGCTACCCTATCCATATCTATTCAATAGTAAATTCAATAGTACTTTGGCAGGACTGCAACCTAATTCAGTATGTACTAAGATTTAATCTCCTTATTTTTTTAAATAGAGGGAAGCTAACATTATAGAATAAAAGGGTAATGTCAAAGCAATGTTGTTTAGCTCCATTTTGTATTCTAAAATATAATCAGTAGGACAATTTTAAGCAAATACCTTTATTATAACAGCTATTGATAACTTATTTTCAATAAGGAAAATTTGATGCAAAGCAATTAAACAATTGCCCATTTTGTCAATAATGCATAATCAATGGATTCTTAAGCAAAGAGAGGTAACCTCTAAAAGTGGAACAACAAAAAAAATCACATTTCTTATTTGTATGGGGGCATTTATTTGATACAGTTTTTCCTAATCTACCCCCACTTCAATTTATATAGAGTTAAATTTTGAGAAAAGTTAACAATTCCCAAAATTCACAAGCTACCTCTAGATTTGAGCAGACTGTCCTGTTCAGTATTATAGATTTCAACGAATGCACATTTAGAACTGTCCAGGGTCCTGAACTAGCTCCTAGCTTCTTCATATTTTACTAGCTTTGGTTATTGTGGCAAACATGCAGTCTTAACATGTGAGCAGAATACATAGTAGACTTCTTTCTATTTGGAAGAGAATAATATTTGAAAAATTTACAATGTATAATTGTCGGTTCATTTCTGCTTGAGATATAAATTAACAGTGACAGTTTCCATGTGGGGGATCAATTAGGATAGCCTGTCACTGAAAGTAAATGGGTTGCAAGAGCTTTTGAGACTTTAAATAACTTATGGAACAAAATGCTCAGTAAGGACCACTTGTCTGCTCAGTACCTGATTGTCATAGCTATTTAGTTCTGGCATGCATAGAACAGGTGTCTGGTCCAGATGGAAGTCAATCTGAATAGGACCTGATGTTGAAATCGTGTTATGCAAATCAGTCACCTACACTCCTTCCAATTATTTTCAGTCCCAGTTCAGGTTACCTTTTAAAACTCTATTAAATTGCAAGTTTCTGGATCTCTGATGGAATGCTTTCCACTTGTATCTAACCCTGATATCAAGATCATCTGCTACAGTATAGCCTCCTCTTGCCCAAGTATTTTCTCATTCTGAGATCCAGGTAATAACAAGAGAATTTTCTCCTGCTTCCTGGTTCTGGCAGTTCCTGGTTTTGAAATATATACCAATGTGTATTTCTGTTCCATCTTGTTTGCTTTTAAAAAAAGAATTAACATATTTTAGTGTTTAGACATACAGTAGTTTACACTAGTGGTATTTTTGATCTACTATTTAGATCTAAATTTATCTAATAACTTATCTCTGTTTTAGGTTTATATTTGTATAATGCTGTTAATTTTTTTACTGTGGATTTGTGTTTACTGTAGGTTTTAAAGCTTTTATCATTTTCTCTTTTATCACTTATTTTTTTATAGATAGATAGCTGATAGATAGATTTTTTTAATAATTCTAAGCTTCCCAGAGTT
>JANHFK010005719.1:245193-255349 GCA_036250565.1 Sibynophis collaris
ATAGAAATAAAATTTTTTATTATTATTATTATTATTATTATTCCTTCCTTCCTTCCTTCCTTCCTTCCTCCCTCCCTCCCTTCCTTCCATCCATACATAGGAGATCATACAACTCCATGATAATTCTGAGTGTCATCAATAAAAACAACATAGAACCATAGAAAAGCAGAAATGATGGTAGGAACTTATGATTCAAAGGGTAGGAACAGGAAGTAGAAGATTCAGAAGCAGAGAAAACCTGCTTCCTGGCTAACATTAGATGACATTATTTGATCAATGAAACATGGCAACTTTGTAACCAACACTTTGAATTGCACCTGGAAACTAACTGGCAACTAGTATAGCTTATAGAACAGAGATATGTCCATCATTGCTTGTGCCACGGCACTCTGGACCAATGGAAGTTTCTGCATGATCTTCAAGGGCAGCCCCTTGGGGTGATTAGGACATGAGTGACTGCTAGCACACAAGATGAACTTGCATGAAGGCCTTCCTAGCCATAACTGCAAATTATTTTCTGGAGTAGTTGCAACTCCAGAAAAATTCCAAGACTGTTCACTATTCTCAAATGGAAAAGTGCTAACTCATCCAGGACCTAAGATGGACATTCTCCGATTCGGTTAGGTTTGCTGAGTTGAGAGAAAAGTGGCTGCAATGAAGAAATGTGAGGAAAGGAAAGTAGCTGAAAGTAAAAAAGTAAAGTATTTAAAAAACAGAGCAAAGCTTTAAATTAGTTTAAAGAGGCGAGTGAAGAATAAGGAAGAATAGCATTAAACTTATATACAATGCACACACACACACACAAACAATTGTACTTGAGAAAACGGTATCAGAACAGTAGTTGATTATAAATGGAATATGAAGTAACAGTACAATATGGTTTCAAAGATAAATACAATTTTGAAATTGAAGGGATTAGGAATATGTAGCTCTTAAAAGAAAAGACTGGGAGAGGTTATCAGAGCTCTCTTTAAATATCAAGGGTTGTTCTATATCATTCCAGAGTACTGACTGGAAAATAATGATCTTACTTTACTGCAAGACTAATTCTAGTCAAATGATAAATACTTCTGAACATTAGGAGCAGTTTAATGTGTAATTAATGTCATCAGAGAGGTGGTGGATTGATTTTCACTGAATGTATCCAATAAGAATCTAAACAATCTCTTGTCATGCGTGCTTTAATTTGGATTTTTGCATGAAGCAAGGATTGGACACTTTCAGTCTAGATCACCTTTTTCAGTGTTATGATATTACAGCCTGGAATGGTATCCAGAAGGTTGATCCTCCTTTTATATACATAGTTTCCATCTTCCTAGAATCCCTCTTGAAGTAGAGTGGATAATTTTTTTGCTGCCTCTGATGGATTCTGATGTGGTAGTCATAAATTGAAAGGGGAGGGTTATTCCTCCCCTCCCATGCATGGTGATCTTAATCCAGTTCAGGGAGTATATTTAGGATACCATGTAATTTGCTCTTTCCTGTTTGTATTTGTGCCTGGTTCTGAATCAGCAAATACCATCCTTTGTGGGAAAAACACCAAATGTAGGAAATTGAGGCTGCAATTACTAATATTGAAGGGAATGCAATAAACAGGGGTTTTTTTTGTCATGAGTTCATTCAGCCACAGTACTTGTTCTGATAACTGTACTGTGTTTTTTTTTTTAATTCAAGTGTGAAACCATATATTATAGGCCAAGAGGAAGTGCAGGTCCTCTTGAGAAAATCTGATAGTGCAAGGAAAGTCAAAGGGAAGGGAATGGGAATGGATGGGCTTCATTACTAGAGATTTCACAGAGTAGCAGCCTGGAGGTCTGAAAAGTTTTTGACTCTCAGAATAGGCTCTGATGGATCAACTCAGGAGTTACTTTTTCATTTCATTCACGACCCGAGAATCCCTTTCCCTTTGATGTGTTCTTTACCAAATAGTTAAAGCAGACCCATTAAAGGCATCTTACAACAATGGCAGGAAAATTCACAAGTTTGGTTTGAGACCAACAAAGATAGTTTTTAGAGCGGCCCATTAAAATGTCTTTTATCTTTTACATGATTTAATTGTGCCGATTTGTTTGATGCTTTCTTTGGCATGACTGTTTACTGGTGGAAACTTTGTTCAAAAGCCATTAACACCACAAACTAAGAAGCTGAAATGGGGAAATACTTTCAGTTTTTCCAGCCTGTTTCCTTGCTCAGTTTTAGCTTGTGCACACAGTGTTTTTATTTTGGTAAGAAAGCAAAAGGAATTAATTCTCGATTGCCCAAGAACTCTGGCATTTCTTTCTCCATCAATCTCATCAAACCTCATTCCGTGCAAAGGGCTTTTGCAAACTACTGTGAAATAGTCTTGATTGCTAGAGTTAATCAGAGCCAAGAAAAATTTAAAGCTGCATTTACGTAATTGTGCTTGTATGAATGTGTCCAAGAGAAGGAAAGAAATATTTGCCTCCAGATATGTAGTTCAGCTTTAGACTAAATGGTGTTTGGGCAGAAGGATGCTCTTTAGATAGAAACATGCATTACATCACTTCACAGTGTGGTGAGCCAGCCCAACTGTTCATGTGCTTTCCGAGTCATTCTGAAGCATGAAGCCAAAATATTGCCCTGACGGTTCCACTATTTCTATCTGTCTTAAAAATGGAACTATTTACTGAAATTATGTTATCTCCAAACATGTTTACTATGAATCGATGTGATACAGCCAATTTCTCATTGGAGACTGAGGATAGAGTCCTCTTGAGTCACAAAGCTCTCTTTGGGCTGGTTACCATTCCTTACATTAATCTACCATAAAGCAGCTCACAGGGGGAAAGGTAGGCTCTTTAGGAAATGACTGGGATTCACATGTACCATTTGGGATTGTTCTATCCCAAGACAAATGAATGAATGAATGAATGAATGAATGAATGAATGAATGAATAAATAAATAAATGAATAAATGAATAAATGAATAAATGAATAAATGAATAAATGAATAAATGCAATGTTTTATTTAGACCCTTATGTTTTGACATATTTGTCAAATATGTTTTGGCAAAGAGGTGGCGCAGTGTTAGAGTGTAGTAGTGCAGGCTACTTCAGCTGACTGCTAGCTGCAGTTCAGCAGATAGAATCTCACCAGCTCAAGGTTGACTTAGCCTTCCATCCTTCCGAGGGGGGTAAAATGAGGATTCAGATTGTTGGGGGTAATATGCTAACTCTGTGAACCGCTTAGGGAGGGCTGTAAAAGCACTAAGAAGCATATATAAGTCTTAAGTGCTATTGCTATATTAAGTCCAGGATAGGAATCCTCAGACAATGTTGTCATTAATATATTTAAAGGGCAAAAAATGAATTGGTCCAAGGAACTTAGGTAGATTGGTGCTTCTAGTCTTTTAATTCCTCTGATTCCGGAAGAAAGATTTTGATTAATGTTCTTGTTCCTATTTGTTTTCAGGATATATAGCAGGATGCATGCTTACATCTGTCCTCACTTTTCTTTCACTTCTTATTTGCAGGGAACATCGAATATAGTTGTCCAGCTACCAATGAGTGTGAAATCACAAAACGGAGGCGCAAATCCTGTCAGGCCTGTCGCTTTATGAAATGCCTCAAAGTGGGGATGCTGAAAGAAGGTAAGGTTGGGCTGCATTGTGCTTTCGGACTGAATATAAAAGCGAAACAAAATAAGAGAATGGCTGAAAAGCTAGCAGTTCTATTAGTCTGATCTCACTGTCTCTTGCCTCAGAATGTGGAGGATCCTGGGGAAGGCCTTCAAATAACGGAAGAGTTAGGAAGATTTTTTTTAAAAAAAAACAAGATTGGGCAGCACTATTGAAGCAGTATTGTGGTTTGCAGGATTTCAGTCATCTTGATTCCCCCCCCCTTTTTTTAATTCACCCCTATCTTAAATAATATTTGTCCAGGGGTGCGTATATATAGGCCAGTGATGGCTAACCTTTTTGCCATTGGGTGCCAAAAAACAAAGGGAGCGCAGGGGGGTCGCGAGTGTGCGTGCCCACACCCATAATTCAATGTGCCCTGTGCCCCCCCTGCTTTTGGCCTGTGATGGTATGGTGGGCCCGGTAGGCCTGTTTTTCGCCCTCCCCAGGCTCCAGAGCCTTTCTAGGAGCCTGGGGAGGGTGAAAACGACCCATTTGCTGAATTCTGGTGGGACCGGAAGCCCCATTTTTTGCTCTCCCCAGGCTCCAGAGGCTTTCTAGGAGTCTGGGGAGGGTGAAAATGGCCTTCCCCACCCCCCAGGAGGCCTTCCGGAGGCCGGAAACAGCCTGTTTCCCGACTTCTGGTGGGCTGGGAAGGCCCAAAAATTAGCTGGCCAGCACGTGGATGTGTGCTGCAGCTGAGCTGAGGCAATGCTTGGGTGCCCACCCATATGGCTCCGCGTGGCACCCGTGCCATAGGTTTGCCATCACGGATATAGGCCATCAGAAGCTACGTATTGATAGTGTTCTGGCTTACCATCATCATATATGGTCGGTTTTTAAATCTGACATGGTGTTTTCATTTATATTTTGGTTATTTAAGTTATAGTTTGGTTATTTTTGTAAACTACCATGGGTAAAAGTAAATAAATAAATACTATATAGAAAACTCACCATAGGGAAAGCGTTTTCTTGGTTTTGCTGTATGAAGATGATGGAGAGAAAAAAACTTTTTTCTACAGATTCTGTTTCTCTGATGAGCAGGCAAAGATCTCATTTGTGAAACAGCCTTCTCTTGCCCATTTATTATTAGGGCAATTCCTTTATTAAATCCTCCACAGAATACAGCATGCAAGCTATTGAGTCCTCAGGGCTTCTTCATCTGCAGCAGCAGGTGTAAAGAGGAAAACAGGTTAAAAGATGGATGATGTTAGAGTGATTGAGTCTCTATGTTGTTGCTCTCAAGATGCAATGAGTGAAGAGGTAGCAGCCATTCAAATTAGGCTGTGCTAGATATGGTGAAAGTTTCAGATTGCATCTAGGACTGCCCCGAAGAATACTAAGATGAAAAATATAATTAGGATAGCCCTTAAAAAAAAAGGGGGGGGGGGAAGGGTAGATTCTGTTTGTTATCCGTATCTGTCTTCATCCTTATTTGACATAAATGGGTACTTGGGCAGAAAGGAGAAAAAAGATCAGAATGAAACTAGACCATTTTTGTATTTTAAAAGCGGGAGATCTTAAAGTAATTGTGAAAAGCTGCATAAGGTAATGCAATAGAACCTGAGCCCAGTTTTGCTGTACCCAATTGTTAAATGTCTCCTCAGAGGGGGAAAAAAATGCTTTCAGGTGATACACAGTATGTTCTAAACACGCATGCGCAAAATATTTCAGACTGAATCCTGCAGACGTTTTGACTTTTGAATGCCAAAGTGCAGAACCAAATTTTGGCCAAGTGAATTGAGGTTGCTAGGGAGGTGGGGCAGGGGGCACTTATGACCTCAGACCTATAGTGTGCTTATCTTTGGATTCAATAGAATGATGGCAGACCTAGATAAACACAGCTGCCATTTGTCTAAATGGTTCCTCTAAGATTCAGGAATACAGTGCTTGAAATATATTACCTGAAGGTGTTGGCCATTTCATTTTCCCCGCATTAAGACAGTGAGTAAAATGCTGCAGGAAAATTTGGAAAGTGAAGTATTTGTAAATGCATTAAAATAAAGTGGAAGAGCAACAGCTCTGTGTTTCCCATAACACGTTCTTACCCATGATAGCTATGAATGTATCTAATTAGCTAGGAACCATTCCCGATATAAAACTGTTTTAGATGTTTTGTTTATATTATTTCAGTCAATAAGGCTGTACAGAAAAAATAAAATAAAATCTACCGAAAGGAAAAAATACAGGTTTATCGTCTTTAGTGTTCAAAGACTTCGTAATACTCTGTAAAAAATAAAACCACAATTGCTTAACTTGCTACAGAGATACCGCATAAAATTGGTTGGGGTTTTGATTTTTAAAGTAGTTGTTGGCATTTCTTCCTGCTTCCTGTAGCTATATTAGAGTATCCACTCTACCTCTCAGGGATTGGAGTAGAGGCTCTGCATCTTCTCATTCTGTATCTAGATCAATCTTTACAGTTACAAGGGAAGGAGTTTCGCTTACATGTTCATAGTTCAGAAGAGAATGTTGATATTCAAGTTAATATTCCATTTTTCTCTTGTCCAGAAACTAACCCATCAAACTATTCCCTATATGCCATTTCTTAATATTTAGCTAAACACTACTTGCCTTTATTCTGAAAGGCATGCAGCAAGTCTATATACTACAGAAAATGAAGTGACTCCAGACTAGAGGATGTCTTGTAATTAAATATCAGTTTTCCACATTGTCTTCTTATTTTCTAGTTTTTTTAAAAAAAATGTTGTTTCTCTTGTTGCCTAATACTCATCTTTGTAATAATGACTGATAGATACACAAGCAATAATACTGATCCCTTTTATCCCTATGTTCAGTATTTAGGGCTATTTCAAACTCTCTAAATTGGATGAAAATAAAATGATTGTGATCATTTTCATCAGTATCAGTATCATTGTAGATGTACAATTACAAGACCCCAAGAAACCTGCTGCCTCAGACTATGATCCTGTCTAATTCAGCATTCTTTTCTCAGCAGATGTCTGGCTGGACTAGCAAAGCTAAAAAGCTGACATGAATGTAATAGTATCACACAGATCTGTACCTTAGTGAAAGACATACTGCATTGTGCCTTCCTTATTGGAGGCAATATATAGCCAGCATGACTAGACTGAACAAGATTAGCTTTATTCTCCATGAATTTGTTTAATCTCTCCATAAACTCATCTAAATATAATTGACAGTGAATTATATGGAATCAAATTCCAGAATATTTCCTATAAATTATTTATGACATCATTGTCCAGCAAACTCTTCAGTTTAACAATCTGTTGCAGCTGAATATCACCAGCTATAGACATTAGCTATATCTTTCGTTATAATTTTTCATTTGGAAAGGTAGCAGAATATTCAAATCTAAATTCAAATTTCAGAAAAACTATTGGTATTCTTAGGTTTTATTATTTATTTTTTAAAAATTGATCTTGACATTTGCTCTGAAGCATCAGTGGAAATCAACATTTTTCATACTTGACCCCTCCACACACACACATTTAATAACACATGCACCACAGCCCTCCAGCCCCACTCAAGTATCATCTACATATTATTGTTCACTTACTGAGGAATAATTTTTGACATCCCCAAAAAGAAAAGACGGAAGATAAGGATTGTCATTTCAAATAGGGTCAATGGAAGAGAAAAGGGAAAAAGTAAGGTTCCAAAGGGACACTTTAAGACTATGAAAGACTACCCTTATGATGTAGATACTGGGGCTTGGTAGAGCAATGCAGAAAGTGAATAAGAAACAGGCAGGAAGGGACAGAGTGAACAATCAATAGGTTTCTCAGATATCGTGGCTGTTTTCTTTAAGAGAGCCCCAATCAATGCACTATAACTAAAAGGATGTATGAGCATTGAGCCATCTCAATTACTTCCATTTTTATACTGCAGAGTAAAGACTCACGGATATACCTAAAATTCTAAGTGAAAAACTACCCATTTAAATTCTGAGATATAAGTCCAGAGCACATGTATTCAGTATGTTGGTTTTTAACCTATAGTTAATCATCCTTCGTACAAAAAAAGTGTCAGTTAATATTCCTTTTGGGGCTTTAAATCTGTAGAGATTGTCCAAAGTGACATAAAGTATTTTTGCTGAATATACAGTTTTGCTCTCAGAAATCACCCCGGAGGAAAAAAATTGGTTCTAGATTTTGGCCAGGAGAATTTGACCTTCAAGCATGCTTGAAATAGGGAAGATATGTTGGAAGACACTAGATATTTGTTTTAAATTCTGATATTATTTTAATAAAACCAGGAGACACACTAATGGATAACTGAGATCAAATTTCATGTATGCATATTTTTTTTTGTTTCAGTTCATATTTCTGTATTATGCTGAGGCCATTCTTTTGTGATCTTGAACTTCTGAAGTAGTGATGAAGAAAAATGCTATTCTGAACATTTCCTCTGTGTGTGTGTGAGAGAGAGAGTTGCTGGAAAGCTTTGAATACTTTAGATAATTTTCAGCAGCTAGCAGGCACCGGTATTGCAATGGTCTCTTGGCAGCTTATGCAACCAAATCCAATAGTCTGGGAAAGCCTGTCTTTGAAAAAGGCTGGACATAACCTATATTTGCAAGGCCTTGTGGGAAAACCAATGAAAAAGAAGCAGGAGTAGGGAAGAAGGAATCATAATGCCAGAAAGTCTTTAAAAATGTTTCCCTCTCCAATCCATCTCCCAGGGCTCTTTTGTGGACCTTTTTGGGTCTCAAGGCAAACTCTTTGACTTGCGAATCTCTGTATGTGGAAAGAGCATGTTGAGATCCTACTTGATCTCTAATAATTGATTGAAAATCAGAGCTCTGATTTTGCCGAATCAGAGTTGGAAATAAATACAGAGTAGGTTGGCTGCATTCTGAACAAAAATTCAGCTAAAAATGGTTTGAGCCAAGCCTGGACTTTAAAGTTGATCTTCTTTTTGCAAAGACCTTGCACTATTCCATATATTGCCCTGTTGCCTTCAACATTAACTTACAGGCCAATTTTTTTATCAAGGAATGCTTTCCCATTGATAGCATTTCCATTGTAGAAAAAATGCTTCAGCTGCTAAATCTCTGCTTGTCATGCAGTTCTCAAAGGCAGAGGGAAGATCAAGGCCAGAGAAACCAAGACAGATGTTATGTCACTGAATAGGGTACTGCAAGTACCAGAAATCCAAAGTCATTTTTGCTATAGCCACTGCTTGGTTAAAAAATAAATGTTCAGTTGGTAACAATTACTACCCCCCCCCCTATTTTCTCCTTAAATCCCTTTCAGTGGCACGCTGCCATTCTAGAACACTGTCTGTCTGTCAAGTGTCCCTGCTGAGTTCCCTTCCCCCCAGCTTTCGATTTCCATGTGTTTTCTGAAGGATATTTGATTTCAGTGAAAGCTCTGCTGACATCCAGACAGTATGTTTGTGCTTTCTCTTTGTGCTTCCTGGGAAGGATGAAGACTCCTCCGGGGATTCTGGGTAATTGGGTTAGTGGCCAGCTCATGTCAGGAAATTAAAAGGCAGCCCTGATCAGGTTGCTGCTGCCTCAGGTTTAATGGCTTTGTATTTATAGAGCATTCTGCTTCAATCCTGTGCCAGAAATACCATTTTTCTACACAGTTAGATGAATGAAGTGAATGATGTAAAATTTTCTCAGTGAACAGCACACATTTTCAGACAGATTATTTTAGGGACTATAAGTGTATTTGTAAAGACACTGAGCTATTTTAAGAACAACTTTTACTGTAGTATAAAGATTCCAACTATCTCCCTCTGTTGTATTATAAGTTAACATATAGGAAACCTTGTGTGTGTGTGTATCTCTTTTATCATAAGGATAAAATTGAGAAAAATGCTGTCCTGGAAATTCAACATGACATCTAATATTAGGCCTGAAGTTCATTTTCCATTGTAAGGGATGTTTCTTGGACATTTCAATTGTATTTTAGTCTTGGGGGATAGGGAAGGAATGTAACTATACTACTTGTACTATCTCTACACATCTGATTGTTTTCATTTGTAACAAAGTGGGCCTTTAGCCAATATTTTGAAAATAAAATAAAATGGTGGAATTGTTTAACACCCATTAAGAAAAAAGGGGAAATATCTCTCTCCAAAAACTGTTGTTATCAGACCGGTGAGGGAACATCTGATCTCAGGCTTGTTGGGCAGATGTCACCTGGCTCGGCCACACTGAATTGCCACTTGAATGGATCCTCCGAACAGCTCCTTTTACGGCAGAGGAGTTATATGGGCGCAGATGTTTTTAAAGGACTTCTGTAACGTAAGTGGCACCAACAGGATGGTTAGAAAATTGTCAGTCTTATTTGAAACATGAGGTAATGGCATATTGCAGGCAGATTTTTTTTTATTGCTGGATTCCATGCCGTGGCACTTTATTGGGAAACCAAAATAACATAAAACGAAAGCCTACGAAGGAGAAGAATTTCTGAAAACATCATCAAGCAGGCTGGGAAATTATATGATTTTTTTTTCAAAAGCTGCCTTGCTACTAATTTAAAAGGCAGGAAACTATCTTTGTTCTTTTGGGTACAATTCCC
>JANHFK010005719.1:266961-277808 GCA_036250565.1 Sibynophis collaris
ATCTTGCAAACCAGTAGTAGCGGCAGCGGGAGGCTCCACCCACCGGCCCGGATGTCACCACGGACCCCCTCTGTGCATGCGCAGAAGTGCTGTGCACGAGCACTCCCATTGCAAACCAGTAGCAAAGGTAAGTGGAACCCACCCCTGGGCTATAGGTACGTTTGTCTAGTGGCAGATCCGATCCAAGTATTTAAACAAACATCTACCAACTCACTGCATCATAACTCCCTCCCCCACCATAGCATCTGGAGGAGCTAGAAAAATGGGGATGGGTGGGGCTGGGAGGATGGAAATGATGACACAAGCATCACAACAACATGATTCAAAACTCTGAGTGACATATTATGTCAGGTGTCAGAACTCAAATGCATAATAGTGACTTTTTTTCTCATGAGTTCACTGCATGTGTACCATCATTTTGATGCCATTGCAGTTTGCTGTAGGCATCCATATTTGTATTGTGATATTTCTAATATGAGATAATACAGTAAAGTACTTTATACAACATTTACTTAAATTGTACTTTCACTAACAACATTTAGCAGTCTGACCTGATTTTTCAATTCAATTATTTGCATTCCCTCTTAATAAAGAATTATATATCCATCAATAATATTTAGTCGAAAGGAAGGGCTCAGCTATGTGTACTACTATATAATTGCATTCATGTGAGATTTTTAAAAACTTGGCATAGTGAAACTTCCCTTTTGTTTGCCAGAACACTGAGACCTGTGTGTGTATATACAACGCACACGTTTTAAGTCTGTATTAATTCCAAAAACCTGCCTCTAGAAGTTCCTTATTCTAGTGCAAACACCCTGTAGTATCAAACTATGAGAGCAAAAAACTTAAACCCCCTTTTCTGAATATATCAAAATATCATATGTGTTTATGGGGTTTATCAAATATTATTCAGAATTACAGAATAACAGAGGTGGAAGAGACCTTGGAGGTCTTTTAGTCCAACCCTATGCTCAAGCAGGAGACCCTATATTATTTCAAACCAATGACTGTCCAATCTTGTCTTAGAAACGTCCAGTGATGGAGCACCGACAATTTTTGAAGGCAAACAATTCTACTGATTAATTATTCTCACCAACAGAAAATTTCTCCTTAAGTCTTTGTTAGATCTCTCTTTGTTAAGCTTTCATTCATTAGGTCTTGTCCTACTCTCAGGTGCTTTGGAGAATAAGACTCCCTCCTATCTGTGTCAGCCCTTCAAATACTGGAAGACTTCTTATCATTTCATCCCTAGTCCTTCTCTTCGTTAGACTAGACATTCTCAGATCCTGATATATATAGTGTATTGGATAGTGACCAAAATTAGATGCAGTATTCCAAATGTGATCTCACTGGTGGAGTACAAAGCAGCACTATCACTTCTCATGATCTTGATATTATCTCTGTGTTGATGCCACTAGGACATTAGCATTTTTGGCAGTTGCAACAGAGCACTGCTGGAGTACAAAGCAGCGCTCTCACTTCTCATGATCTTAATACTATCCCTCTTAATGCATTAGCTTTTTTGGCAGCTGCAGCACACTGCTGGCTCATATTTACGGTAAGTGATTGTAGACTGGGACTCCTCTCACAGTTATTGCTGTTGACCACCAGGTTCCACCTAGTCTATACCTGTGCATTTGGTCTTTCTTGCTTTACTTTTCTCACTACTGAACTGCATTTCATCCCTTCCAGCTATTAATGACTGGAATGTTGCTTCCACTTCCATGATAGGTTTCTGCAAGAAGAAGAAATGTCTGTTGTGATATTTCCCCACAAATTGAAAGTATCTGGGAAGTGAATATTTGTGTTGAATTTCTAAACTTACTGGCCTGGGCAAAAGTCCCACGGAATCAAACTGGCCTTAATTCTGACTTTATATTTTATGAGAGGGGCCTATTTTGCTGTTACCCTGGCTAAGAAGGTAAAAGCCACACACAGGATGAAATACAGCTAGTGGAATGACAGCAACTGTGTCTATAGCAATCTCAGATGCTATAATTACATCTCTCTTTATTACAGCTGCTAATGGCCCTCCAGGATGATAAATATTATAATAAATTAACAGATTACGAACTCTGCTTGCTACAAATTATGCGTTTTCTCTCTTTGAAAACTCTGGCTTTCAAATGCTGAAAAAGAATGTAAGGTTATGACTTTATGAACTTAAATACTAAAGCTTTAATTGAAGAGTTTTGACATTCATCTGGGGGTCCTTCCAAGAGAAGGAGCTCCGGTCCAGAAAAAAGCATTAAAAGCTGATAGGAAAAAAAAAAATATTTAACCTTGGTCAAATAAGCCAACCTTACAAATCTTTTTATTTTTAAAAGTGCTAATGTTATTCCTTTTAAGTAACATTCCAGAAGTTTATTTCCAAATAGCTAAGTTATTAAAAACTTTGCTATTATTATTTTAATAATAGCTATTATTTAAATAATAGTTATTATTTAAATTATTAAGCCTATATGAAACTTCTTTAACTGAGGATTAAAGAACATCAGTATAATAAAAGTTGTCCTTCTGTAGATTCTTAATATTCAAAAAGCAATTTAAAAGTCATTTCCTGTGAAAAAGATTAAGAAAAGAAATGGTCCAACCTGGTATGTCTTTGAAGATTCTGAACCACAGCTTGGGCAAAACTGATCTTCCTGGCTCCCAGAGCAACAGTTTTGAACTCTATATCTGATTCTGCTCTTTCATTTCAAATAGTTGGATGAGATGCCTTTGATTTTTACAAACCAATCCAATGGTGGGCTGCTACATGGTCGCAAGGGTTCGGGTGAACCCTTAGCTCTGATCACTGGCTGGGCCCGCCCACCTGCCCCTGTTCTATGCTATCCATTTATAACTTACTTTCTGTCTTGTTGGCCGGCCCAGCTGCATTCCGAGCCACCCCTGCTGTTCTCACTGGAGCTGCCTGAGCTGATTAGGAGCCTGTTTGAAGCTCCGTTTCTCTGCCAAAGGGGCGCATGCAAGCGAAGCGTGTGCACGTGTGCAAACGCTCACAACCAGCGAACCCTTTGTTAAAGAAAGTGCAGCTCACCTCTGAACCAATCATAGTACACACAGATATCTACTGTTTGCCCCTATCTTCCATCTTATTGGTGACATTCTGTCACTGAATATGAAAGCCCTATCTTAGGAGTCTTGACTAAAATTTATTAATAGATCAAATGTTTCTATCATTTTTAAATGATACCAATTTGCTGTAATCTTCATAAATTTGATTATCTATGCATGAAATCTTTCTCATCATCTTTTCTTTTATGTGTCCTGAACTTTAAGCTAACGATTCACCTACAATGATCTTTTTAAAACATAATAAATTAGTCAACTGAATATTTCTTTCTAATAAAAAAATGTTCTAATTTAGAATGCTAATCTTTGGGAAAAAAATAGAGCCCTCAAGTCAAACTTGATTCTTGGTGACTACATCCATGCATTTTCTTGGCAGTGGCATGGAAGTAATTGGCCATTATACAATACCTTTCTTTCGTGTTTTAACTTCCCAATCCAATCTACAAACCTGGAATTTCCTGGCAGTTCTCCATCTACGTATTGCACTAAGACTAAAGTTTCTAATTTCTAATCTGCCAAAAAAAATTTTTTTTAATTTTCAGATTGACTGTATGAGCTGATTTAAAGCATAAAATGATTGCATTTCCAAACGGATTTAGAAAGATATAAACATGGGTTGGAAATTTGAAATACTTTTGTTTATGGGCAAAAGCACAGTTTTTATGAATCAGTTTGAAAATCCAAATCAATTCAGTTTTCCAAATCAAAAATTCAAATATGAATGGGTTGATTTTTCAAAATCAAAAGTCCAAATCAAGTTGGTTCAACTTTACAAATCAATTTAGGAATTTGAATCAGATCAAACCTGATTTGCATTATTGAACATGAATTGCAGCAAAGATTACAGTAAACTCTTGATTCTCCAGACCTCCATTAAGCATACTCTTGGTGCAATAGCAAAAAAAAATACTACAGTAGACAACATGTGTTGCTTCCGAAGAAATGGACAATTTACATAATGTACCGTAAGTCATTTGTGTTAATTAGTGACATTTGTGCAATTATGAAAATCACATGTTTACATCATCTAAATCACTCTTCCTGACACAAATATACAAATGTCAATTCTGTAATTGGGCAGATGGTATAAATTATGTCAATGATACAAATTTGGATTTAACAGACATTTTGATTTAATGGACATTTCTTTCTTCTTAAACAGTCTATTAAGTCAAGATTTTATATAAAAGGGATGTCTCACAAATTAGTGGAAAACAAGCTAGACTGTCTGATGAATATCTTAATGCAAGATCCAAGCACAAAGTGCATAGTTAAAATGTTTAACTGTACCTGTCAAAATGAGAACAGAACCTGAATTTTAAAATTGATATAATCCTTACCTGGCTGAAGACCTTTCTGTAAGGTTGGCACAAAATATCTCATATTAGATTTTATCTTCAGATTTTGAGTTCTCTGATGACTCGGAGTAGATTTAATGTGTTAAAATGATGGGCAATCTTCGTGTTTTAATTTTACTGTCGAAATTAGAACTTCTTCTGAAGCATGGACATTAAAATAATCTGTGTACTTTGTATATTGTAATTCTCCAATAAATGTAAAGCTTTAGGAACACAATTTTGTTACTAGGTAAATATAGTGTAATAGCCAAAAAGCTCCTTTACTCAGCCATGGCTGATTGTAGGTGGTTATTGCTCAAGGCATGCAGGACAGAGCAAAAGTTTGTTGTCACCAGTGCATGGCAGTCCAGTTTTGCCAAGTCAAGCATTTTTCCACATTTGCCAAACAAAGATCAAATTTGTAATTCATCTCCAGAGTGCCCCAGATTCCTCTTCAGCTGTCCTCTAATTTCTTCTTGCCCTCTTCTGCGGTGCTTTATTGATCCATACCTCTTACCCGTCAGACTTCATACACGCACATACAACATGTGACAGCTGATTGGTATCTGTTAATTAATGTGGCTTGCGGCCTCTTTTCTATTCAGTGGCCTGATAAGGGAAATTGGATGTCTAAAGACTGCTATGCCATTATCACCCCTTACCTCCTTTGGCAACACAAATACAAAACAGGGTATAGTGATAAATAAATGCCACTGACCCATCCCTCTGCCCTCTCTTCCTTTAGTTGAGATAGCTGAGATAGAAAAATAGAACTCCTGACCAGTCAATATAGCAATCACTGGCTCTTTTGTTAATTGCCAGGTTGATAGCAAGAGGAATCAAAACATCCCGTCTCCCTTGGTCCAAGTGCAGGAAGGCACACACAACTGCATGGGTTTGGGGGGAATAAAGGCCTCTGGATAAGGATATATCACAGTTAGTGAGACATGCACATCGCTAAGTCATAAGAAAGAACTCTAGACTAACAGTGAAAGACTAAAATAAGAAGAGGAGAACAATCTCATGATACACATGGAAAATTTTAGGCCAAACGGCTCATACTTTTTATTTTTATATACAATTTGCTACCAAGCAATGAAATGGAAGTCTCCTCTATAGAAGAAACATGTATTTTTTTGATTTAACTAAATCTTCACACAATACATCCAAGTTTTGAACTCTTAGTACACTCTCCCCCAAATTGGTGCCTTCGGAAGTGTTAGGAGATACAATTTATAATATTCTGAAAGGCACAGAATATTGGAGATGGTATTTTAACATATTGTGAGGTATCTTGGGCATGGCTGTAGTATTAGGGCATGGCTGCAGTTGTCAATAATGCTTTTATCTTCTGTTTTCCTATCGTTAGCAAAGGGGGAAATCTTTTATACAAGGACTCTTGCCTATTTTCCATCATTATGAAAGAATATTCCACAATAGAATAGAATAGAATTCTTTATTGGCCAGGTGTGATTGGACACACAAGGAATTTGTCTTGGTGCATATGCTCTCAGTCTACATAAAAGAAAAGATACGTTCATCAAGAATCATAAGGTACAACACTTAATGATAGTCATAGGGTACAAATAGGAATCAAATCATATTAGGAAACAGTCCGTATAAATTGTAAGGATACATATTCATATTGAAAGAATGAAAGAAGTATGATACTCTCTTGAGTATCATTATAATTGTAACATCATTTTATCTCAGAGTGGAATCATTACTGATACTGGTGTAAATTTCCTAGCCCTTTTAAGGATTTTAATTGGAATATTGAGAAATATGTTTATTTTTACACTTCCTTATGTTTTATACCACAAAAGCTCCCCGCTTCCTCTCCCACATGCTAGAATGCCTAAATTTATGTTTTCCTTTTCAAACTTATTTTTCACAGATCTGCGGTTGGAAAGCAGATGAGAGTTTTATTTATAATCACATTTGTTCTCAGTCATTAGACTTAACTAGTTCTGATGGACTTATTTACAGTTTGTTACTTTTTGTTTGTGTTTTACCTTTTTACTTTGACAGTTAATTCAGTGCACCTGTCTGCAGGGAAGTTCTTTTTCCCCTTGTCCTGAAGATACAGTTATAGTATTTGGGATTCCATAGTGATTTAATGTTTTTTTTGTTTGTTTATATACTTGAAAAATGTATACAGCTACCCATCTTTCAGCCAACTCTGGGCGGCTGACAGTCAAATCATGTTTGACTTCTTAAAGTTAGATGTTGCTGCTTTGATGAAGCAGCTTACAAAGATATTTTACCCAGAGAAGGTGAGAACTTATATCTTCCAATAAGGCCAACTCTCCTTCTATGAGTAAAATTTCAACTCTTTATTAAGGAGGAGAAATAATGCACGATTCAGTGATGGCTAATATTAAGTCCCTATTTCTTTGAGTCATGTCAAACCTTTCTCCGTTTGTATATTCCGTATAATGATGTTGCACACATGTACGAAAGATTAGGCTTTGATCATGCTGTTACAACCACCATTTTTCCCTTTTTATCCCTCCTCCTCCCCTCCCAACTTTGATAATTCTTTAATACAAGTGGATTTGAAGTAGTTTTTTCTATGATAACATAACTGACTGGTTTCAAAGGGGTGCATTTAAGTACAGTGCATCATCCTATTCTTTCTCTCCTTTTTGATGTTAACACGGCAATGACTAGACCGGAACAAAACATCCTGGAAAAGGCATATTTACAAGGCATGCTGGCAAGACTGAAGCACTAGCTCTTGAAATATTAAAGCGGTTACATTCTCCATAGGGATCAATGCAGCCCAATTGAAGGCTTTCCACATTGTCTTCACTTGCACAGTTCCACCACTTCAGTTTGCTGTTCATTCAGATGAAAGTCAGGGCTTTGTATGCACACGTGTGGAGAGTTATCTAGGAGGGCCTTCTAGCAAAGGCAGCTGCTCCCGCACTTCAGGGATGGTATTTGACGAAGCATCTCTTGGGAATGCTTTGCCCAGCCCTAGGAATAAATGTTCAGATAAATAGGAAGTAGCTTCTTATATGAAGCTGCTTTCTCTTTTGAAAATCTGAATAGGCCTCTGTCTTATTAAAGCACATCTATAGGACTGGCTCAGAGTCAAAACCATTTCACTGAGGAGTTTGCCTACGGCAGTGGTGAGATTCAAATTGTTTTACTACTGCTGCTGTGGACGTGGCTCGGTGGGCGTGACATGGCTTGGTAGGCGTGGCAAAGGAAGGATACTGTAAAATCCTCATTTCCTCCCAATCAGCTGGGACTCCGGAGGCAAAGAATAGATGGGGGCAGGGCCAGTCAGAGGTGGCATTTACCGGTTCTCCGAACTACTCAAAATTTCTGCTATCGGTTCTCCAGAACTAGTCAGAACTTGCTGAATTCCACCTCTGATCTACGGACATTTTTCCTGTAACAGCCAAAGAATTCTGCGAGTTGCAGTCACAATACAGCAAAGGGCAACCCACTTGGGAAGGTTAGTCTAAAATACACTTTTTCATTTGTTTTGGGGTTCATTTCTTATGTCAAAAAACAAAACAAAAACCCAACAACCATAGAGTGAATTGCCTCTGCCAATTTTCTTGGAAGCAGCAACTCAAGGCCTTTACTTGGTCAATATTCTTAATCCGCTGTTCCTTTGCCTTGCCAGGATTTTCTAACCTTTCTTTGGGAGACCAGATGAGCTTACTGCAGAGTGCCTGGATGGAAATCCTCATTCTGGGCATTGTGTATCGCTCCTTACCGTATGAGGATAAACTGGTCTATGCTGAGGATTACATCATGGATGAGGAACATTCACGGTTGACGGGGCTCCTGGAGCTCTATTTGGCCATCCTGCAGCTGGTGAGGAGGTACAAAAAGCTGAAGGTGGAGAAGGAGGAGTTTGTCACTCTGAAGGCCTTGGCTCTCGCCAATTCAGGTAAAGTCACGGACAAAAGGATCAGCAGCTGGGAATGTGGGGAGGTGTGTGGGGTGTTTTTTTGGTAAGAATAAAAAATGGTACTTGTGCTTTGAAAGGAGGAATAAGTTACAACCATTGTTACAACTTGGGAAGAAATTGCCCTCCATCTGAATTCAGGCTAATAGCTCCCCATCTCCTCACATCTATAAGAGGAAAAAAATAATAGTTATTGATTTTGTAATTAACAGTTCGTCAGAGCTATATTGATAACAGTTCAGCATTGGCTTGCTGGAAATAAATCCCATAATATTGGCTCATTTTTATAATCACTTATCAAAGTTAGGTCCTCTGTGCACTTCCAAAAACCAGGGTGGGAAGCTTGATGAGTCTACAACTGCTGCTTTGAGCCTATTTTGATTAGAGAATTTGTTACTATGCAGCTGTTATATATGAGGGGGGGGTTTCCCCCTCTTCCACCAACCTATCATCTTGCAGAGCTTTTGAACTGTTTAAATGCACCTGAAAATGATCCGGGTGGGTTGATTATTTTTGGATCTTTTGGCTCAAAGGACACTAAAAGCATAGCGTGTTTATATATTTATGACACTAAAGTTACAGAGCCAATCAATTATTTTACTTCTTGCCCAAAAGGTGAGCACAATGAGCTATCAGCCAATTACTTTCTTGCTTACCAGCCAGTAAACAAGTGCCATGTTTTTAAACCTGTTCCTCAGACCCGTACTTAAATACAAATCCCTTTCTACTCTATTCAGAAATAAAGGAGAGTAAGTGAGTAGTGTTCTCCCATATTTCTATTGTCACCATGCTGGTAAAATTCCATTGCCTTCCAAAAATCTAATTCAGACAAAACAGTCCAAAAATCTGCATTTTGGACTGTTTTGTCTGCTCGTACCAGTGTCCTACTAGGAAAAATTCCCAGAGTTGTGGGCAGAGGTAGAAGAGAAAGCCAATAAAAAACCTTTCATGAAATCACAGAATTGGAAGAGGCTATGAACCATTGACTCCTACACACTAGTCAGTGCAGGAATCCAAATTAAAGCACCCCATGCTAGAATGGCTATCTAGCTTCCAATTTGAGCACATCTAATAAAGGGAAGTCCACCATCTCTCCAGGTAATTAGTTCGATTATTAAACTGCTTTTATTTTTAAGAAAAGGATTATTTTTTCTAACATTCAGTTAAAATCTGTCCCCTTGTAACTTAAACCCATTATTTCATGTTTTGCACTCTCGAAGGCAGGTCAGGGGCTTCTTCTGCATGATATTCTTTCAGGTATTTAAAAAGTGCTATCAAATCCCCCCTCAGCTGCATTTCTTTGTGCGTGTTGCAGGAAAAGAGCAATTCAAAAGTGGGTTGACAAAAGCAGAATAAAATGAAAAATAAGTTCCAATGATTTAGACTTTGTTTTTCAATTGACGCAACTATAAATTACATTCTGAGCTTACAATCGACTATTTTCCCAAGATCTTTTTCATAAATACAAAGCTACGTATTCCTCATTTCACTCATTCCTATATATTTATTTTTTATTTTCTAAGTGAAACAAAAAAAATATCATTTATTATTTTCAGCTAATTTTTTCTAACTTATCAGAATTGTTTTGAAATTATTTACCTTCTAGAGTGTTAGCATCCCATCCAAGTTTGTGTCATCTGCAAATTTGATAAGCATTCCCTCCACCTCTTTATCTGGGTCATATGGAAAAATAGAAGACAATGTCTGAACTGTAAAGTACAGTAAATACAGCTTTTTATTTTTAATGCAAAATAAATGTTTTGGCTGATTTTGAGTCTCCCTGGTTTAGTAGTCATATAAATTTAATATATTATTAGTGTTTTTGTTGCTTTTGTTCCTAATTGCCTTTCTTTTTTGCTACATGTTACCAGCCCGCATAATTGCAGCAAGAGCTTTGAAAATAATTCAGTGAGGATTCTTCCAATCAATGTATCGGTATATAAATTAGAAAGCAGAAATATAGACAAACAAACTGATATCCGATTAGCAAAAAAGCAGGCAAACCCATCCAATGTTTCAAGGCTTCTTAAATTAGTTTTCAGTATTTTCAAGTTGATCTAGATTCTACAAGGAGAAATCTCTTGAGAATGTAGAATGTTAGTGTAGCACATTAATTAGGTTGGTCTTTGAGCTCATGCTATAAAGCTCCCAAGCGCTGAAGTTGTTGTTCATTCTGAAATTTAAAAAAATTAAAATGTAAGAAGAGAGGAATGTATATCTCAGGTATATCAAAAATTATATTCTAATAACTTTGCTACATGATTTAATGTAAAAATAGATTGACTTAGTAGTATGTTTCTTCTTACGTACCTTTTGCATAGATTCTGAAGTAGGATACACCTTTTAGAAGATGTTTCTCTTGGTTCTTCAGATAGCTCCTTTCTATCATAGAATTAGAATTAGAATTTATTAGATTTCTATACTGCCCTTCTCCCTCTCGGGACTCAGGGCGGTGAACAGACATCAGTAAAAAACAATAATAAAAATAAACAATTTACAGA
>JANHFK010005721.1:2283-14562 GCA_036250565.1 Sibynophis collaris
GTTGCGGCTGCCCAAAACAAAAGCTTCAGGCGGGGGCAGAAAAGGGGTCATGGCGACAAGAGCTTCAGGGGGGCGGATGGAAAGTTCAGGCGGCAGCAGCAACAACAGCAGCTATGGGAGCTACGGGCAGGCGGTGGAAATGGCAGCTTCAAGCGGCTCTGGCTTGAAGACTGTTGCACTGCAGCTACTTTTCCCCCAAAAAAGGTACAGTAAAAGTAGCGGCAGCAGAGGGGTGTGTGTGTGTGTGTGTGTGTGTGTGTGTGTGTTTGTCCCTCCACGGTCCTCTTCCAAGTGACAGGCAGGGCTTAGTCGCCGCCTCCTCTTTTCCTCAGAGGCGCGGTGTCTGCCTCCCTTCACAGGTGGGGCACATGTGCAGCAACCCTGGAGCATCTGCCCGCCCTCCCATAGCACTGCCACTGCCGCCACTCCTCTCAGCTCCAGTGCTCTGTCTCCCCAAAGGGCCGTCTGCCCACCCACCCACTGGCCAGGCCAGGCCAGAAGCAGCATATTTCCGGTCATGGGCTGAATGTGCGACCCGACCTCAGAAGGCAAGGGCGCGGAGGACCACCAGGAAGGCAGGCAAGCATGGCAGGGTTGCAGGAAAGGGAGTAGGCAGCTAGCTCCCTTGCTCATGGTTGGGCGGCCCCGATAAGTCTGCCTGCCTTCCCAGCGGTTCCCATGACCAGGCTCGTTTGCCTGCCTTCCTCCCTCTCCCCCGCCTTTTTCTTCAGCTGCTTACCTTCTGCAGTGGCTGTCCAGAGTTGGAAAGGCAAGCTGACCGAAGTTTTCGTCGGTCCCCAGCCAACCTCCGCTGCTGGAAAGCTTCTGAAAAGGCTTCTTTGCCAGCCGCTTTTTCTGCAGGGCGCCAAAAAGTACTGGCTGAAAAAGCTGCTGCCATCGTCACCATGTTCGCGCAGGCGCATCCCACTTGACTTGCAAGATGCACGTGTGTGAAGAATATGGCAGCGAGGAACATGGCAGCCAGGGCAAGCGAGCGACGACCGGGGGACCAGTTCAGGGGCATAGCCAGCCACCAATTACTACCGGTTCCGCACCCTTGCCTTCTGAGGCCAAATGATCGCTACCGGTTCTATAGAACCAGTGAGAACCGGTAGCAACCCACCCCTGGAATATTTCCCCCACATGGCTAAATGGGTCAGGTGGCAGCTAAAGGCATAACTCTGGGAAAAAGATGGGGACAGCTATACCAAAGCAGGGCCTGAGAGACACACTTCTAGAAGGCTTCTAAGGAAGGAGGTCTGAGGCTTCACATTCTCCCTCTCCAGACCCAGCTGTGTCCTTGCAGGCAGCACCAGGCAGTGTTGACAGGCAGAGCACCACATCTCCTCCTTCATTTTAAACTGCGATTAAGCGCATCTAAGAAGAACAACTGATGGAACCTCTTCTCCAAAGCACCTGAGAGAAGGACAAGAATCAATGGATGGAAGCTCTTCAGAGGAAGACCCAACCTAGAACTAAGGAGGAATTTCCTGAGAGTGAGAACAACTAACCAGTGGAATGGCTTGTCTTCCAGAAGTTGTGGATGCTCTATCACTGGAGGTTTTCAAGAAGAGACAGCCATTTATCTAGAATGGTACAGGTTCCGCTTTTCCGGAGCCAAAAACCGGCCTGCGCATGCGCGGCAGCCAGTCGGGCACGCATGCACGCTAGAACCCGGAAGTTCAGCTTTTCGGGAGTGTGGCCCCGATGAGAATATGCACATGCATGGCATTTCCACACAAGTGCCAAAAAGGTTCACCATCACCTAGGGCCGTGATGGCGAACCTATGGCACGGGTGCCACAGGTTGCACATGGAGCCATAATGGTGGGCACTCGAGCATTGCCCCAGCTCAGCTGCCAGCCAGCTTATTTTCGGGCCTTCCGGGCAACACAAGAAGTCAGGAAACAGGCTGTTTCCGGCCTCTGGAGGACCTCCTGGGGGGTGGGGAAGGTTGTTTTTGCCTTCCCCAGACTCCTAAAAAGCTTCTGGAACCTGGGGAGAGCAAGAAACAGGCCTTCCAGTCCCACCGGAAGTTGGCAAATGAGCCATTTTCACCCTCCACCGGCTCCTAGAAAGCCTCTGGAGCCTGGGGAGGGCGAAAAATGGGCCTACTGGGCCCACTGTGCCATCATGTGTAAAAGCGGGGGGAGCATAGGCCACATTGAATTATGGGTGTGGGCACGCGCGACACCCCCGCACTCCCTCCACTTTTGGCACCCAATGGCAAAAAGGTTAGCCATCACTGACCTAGGGTCTCCTGTTTAAGCAGAGGGTTGGATTGGAAGACCTCCAAGGTCCCTCCCAACTCTGTTATAGTGTAATTCTATAAATTAAAAGACGGTTAGAGTTGGGGTTGCTATGAATTTCCTGGAACAGACCAGTTCCTGGGAAAATCTTAAAGGAACTTTTGGAGGTCATCCAGGAGCACCTTTGTGATTTTGGCTGTCTAGGGAGGCTACCCTAAGCAACTGCCCATGACCACTCTTGGGCACCTTGACTGAATTCAGAAATCTACTGGAGACCAGCAGGGTTTTTCCAGGGAGTCAAAGAATTCAAGATTGTGGCTGTGACTGCAAACTGAAGCTTTAAGAGGGATTGAGGGATGGGGATTGATCACACAGACTTCTGCCATAGCACCACCACCATTGCAGAGAGGCTTGGGAGCTAAGAGGTGTTATTCATTCTCATATCCTTCAATATTGAAGCACCTGTGTCAGGTGCAGAAAATCAGAAACCCAGGCTGTGCAAATGAATTTATTGCATACTAACACTCTACAAGAATCTGAATAGTAATAGTCAGTGCAAGCTGGAGATATATAAAAGTCAACAGAGCTCAAGGTAGACTGGACTTAGATCTATTGTTGGTGTGAAGGGATTTGAGACTGATGACTTGCTTGACTTCTCCCTCAGGCTCAGCCTTGTCATCTCCTACCACCTGACTCCAAACTCACACTTGCATTGTAGACTTGCTGCAATGGCCATGCCTCCTTCAAGAGCATGGACAAGAATAGTCAGGTCATCAACTCTCCTAAAACCTCCATGCTCAGAAAATCACATGTGAGGGGTCCTAAGAGCCAAGGTGGTGCAGGCTACTTCAGCCCACTGCTAGCTGTAGTTCAGCAGTTCAAATCTCACCGGTTTAAGGTTGACTCAGCCTTCCATCCTTCTGAGGTGGGTAAAATGAGGACCTAGATTGTTGGGGGTTACAGATTGCTGACTGTGTAAACTGCTTAGAGAGGGCTGTAAAAGCATTATGAACCGGTATATAAGTCTAAGTGCTCTCTGAGCTTTTATTGTTGTTGCAAACTAAGTAACATCATCAATGCTAGTCATTAAATCATATATTATTCACAGAAAACACTCTGAAACACCACGCATGCCTTCCTGCCTCTCCTGGGCTAAAAACCCAGCCAGAGTGAGGGGAGGCCAAAGCTGCCCAACCAACCCTCAGCCTCCCCTGACTCAGCAGCTGCGCCTTGGCTGTCCTTCTACTCCCTGAAGATGCATCTCCTGCTATCAGCCTCCCACTAAGTAAAATGAAGAGAAGCCCCATCCTAAAACAACCCAAACCCTTCCAGCCAAAAATAACCTGACTTTTTAAAAAGATTCCCCCCCAGCAATTCCTAAAATTAAAATTTGAACATCATCTATCCCTAATAATTAAAAATGTATGTACTGTAAATAGCGCTATCAGTTATTTCCCCCTAAAATGGTTGCAGTAAAATCTATCCAAAGTCCTCACCCCATCAACCACACCAAAATTATATGCAACTATCCAGTTTGTGAATTTATCCAAGCAATTGACTACACAAATAACAATACCAGGATTTTCCAAACTCTCTTTCAATCTCCCATTCGTTCATCCCCCTCTTCCACTACTCCTACCTTCAATTCACACATTTCAACCTCTTTGTTCCAACTTACTATCCCTTCAAATCAAACAATACCACATACATTCCCAGATAAGTCAAACAATTCACACACACACATGTAGGCTTGGGTAGGCATATATACTCACATATAAGCTTAACCATAGGTAGGCTTATATGTGAACGTATATGCCAACACTTTTTGAAAGTATCCATATTTCTCATTTATATTTGTGTATAATACCATCCGTAGCTAAGCAGACTCTCTAATTTTTCACCAAAATCCCATGATAAAGGTGGGCCAGGTTATTGATGGGTGGCACATTTTTCAAGTGAGTTTTAGTTGAACATTCAAGGAAGGGTCATTGCACAGCCCAAACCCACAGTCTGCGGTTTCCTCCATCACATGTTCTCCTCCTCCTTCTTCCTTCCCCTGCTTAATTACATTGGTCTAATTCAGGGCAGTCAAACTTGCGGCCCACAGGCCAGATGCGTCACGCCCTGGCCATGGCCATGCCCAGTTTAGCAAAGGGGGGGGGGAGTCCTGATATGTTACGTAACACCGCCATGATGACGTGAGTTTGACACCCCTGGTCTAATTGAACAGTTCTAGATACCAAATACAATAAAAGGTCATTGGGTGTAGAGAAGAGCAACAAAGGTTATAAGGGATTTGGAGGCTAAACCCTAAAAAGAACTAAGGGAACTAGATATGTTTAGCTACATGAAGGGAAGGCTCAGGGGAGTCATGACAGCAGTCTTCCAATATCTGATATCTGTCAGATATTTTCAAGAAAAGATTGAACAATCATTTGTCTGGGATGAATTAGTCTCCTGCCTTGTGGGAGTAGAAGACCTCCAAGGTTCCTTCCAACTCTATGATTCTATGAATTGTTCCTTTCCCTGAAACCATAACTTTCCCATCCTTCATTTTCTCTCCATTCTAGCTTCCTTCTCCTAACTGTTTATCTACTACTACAATCTTCACATTCACTCCCCCCCCCCAATATCACTTTCTTCATCCTCCTACATGTTCACATCTTTCCTTCATTGGATTCACTATGCAATTAGAAGTCTCACAGCTTTTCCTTGTTTTTTCACATATCTGCTCTTCTCCACCAGTTCAGCTCTTTCAGGGAACTTGCTAAAATTATTTTTAAGGAGATTTATCTTCAAAATCCTCCAAAATTCATACAAGGCTTGCTCAGGCTTGTCACATATGCCATCTCACCAAGCTTTCTCCTTTATTTCTCCTTTCTTCCCTTTCAAAGAAAATCCCTTCTTCCCCATCAATTACAAATCTTTCAGATTTCCAAGAAGTTAAAAGAATATTAATATAAAAATTGCCAATGCCCCAAATAAAAAGTATCACTAATTCCCAGTGCATTTTCTTGAACCCTTGGACCTCTGATTACCTTTGTCTTCTGTCTTCTGAAAAGCTTCTTGACACCATTGTCCCTCCTCCAGGGCTTCCCAAGTTCAATGGAAGACTTCCTCAGCTTCTCTGATAAACTGGGAAACTGACAACTTTGCATTTAGCCCCATCACCTTCTCTTCTCAGGGGACAATCCACTGGCACTTGTAGCATGCACATTTCTCAGTACTGGTAGGGAGGAAAAGAGATGTGGAATATCCTTGCAGATCATGAGAATATTTCCCTCCACCTCTGTGTTCCTCTTCCTTAACCTCCTTTGCCAAACTTCTGCTCATTTGCTCAGTGAGCTTGTTCTTAGGGAATGGGCTTCCATCTATGCCTCCCTTGGCTGCCTCAACTAGGTCATCAGCAAACAATGCTCTAATCACTACCCTAAGCATTCAGGGAAGAGTCAGCAGCAGCCAAGCAGGGCCAATCCATCTTTTCCTGTTCCTTCATTCTTTCACTTTCTCCTTCCTTCTTCTGCTTCTTCTTTCATTTCAGTTAAATCATCCTGCCAAACTCTTATTGGCTCTTACTGTTCATTCTCTCAGTGAACCCGGTCTGATGAAATTTATAAAATGAAGGGCACACAGGTCATGGCTTAGAAAGCTGTGTGAATTAAGCCAATTCACAGAGCTTACCGCCTGGGGTTGTGGTTGCTCCATCTTTGAAGGTTTTCAGAAAAGATTGGACAAACATTTGACTGGGATGTTATAAGGTCTTCTGCCATAGGCAGGGGGTTGGACTAGAAGACCTCCAAGATCCCTCCCAGTCCTATGATTCTATGTTCGGTTCGGTTCTAAATTATGACAAGCTATGGCTTATTTCAATTGAGCACTCAGGAAAGGGATGGCAATTTATATTACAACTTTATCATCCTGGATTCTTTTATAGTTATGGTTATAAAATAGCCCTTCTGACTCTTCAAAAGTGTCACATATATTTTGTATGTGCTAGTACAGACTGCCTTTCATCTGCCAGATAGATTTACACTTCCAACAGTCTTGAAAAAAATCCTACTCATGATACATGACAGTGACAATTGTTCTGACAGCTCATAGAACCGGATAGATTGACAGCCCCCATTTTGGGATTACATCCTTCAAGGAAATTTTGCTGCAGGGACAAGAGCGGTAGAAGCTCAGGAAAAGTGACTGCATGGTTCTTAGGGGCCTCTTTTTGTTGTCAATGGGTGCATCTCAGACTGGAAAGTAGCACCAGGTCCTCAGTCTGCCTTATCATTCCTCACCTAAAGGACACCAATGTTTCTTGTCCATAGTGGTCAAATTAATACTTAGGCAAGAAAAAACAAATGAACAGAAATAGAATAGGTGCTACCTAGCTGAGCAGCATGAAAGGGATTTAGATGTCCTAGTGGATTATCCACTTAAGCATGAGCCAAAACTGTGCTGCAGCTCCCAAAAAAGCCAATGTAGTCCTAGGCTGCATCCACAGAGAAATAGCATCAAGATCACATGAAATGTTAGTACTGCTTTATAATACACTACTAAGACCACACTTGGAATACTGGGTTCAGTTTTGGTCACCATGATACAAAAAAAGACATTGAGACTCTAGAAAGAGTGCAGACAAGGGCAACAAACATGATAAGGGGACTGGAAGCTAAAACATGATGAATGGTTGTAGGAATTGGGTATGTCTAGTCTAATGAAGAGAAGGAACAGGGGCAACATTATAACAGTGTTCCAATATTTGAGGGGCTGTCACGGAGAGAAGGGGTTCAACCTATTTTCCAAAGCATGAAGACAGAACAAGAAGTAACAACTAAGAAGTAAGGAGAAATTGCCTGACAGTGGCAACTATTAATCAGTGGAACAGCTTCCCTCCCTACATTGTGGGTGTTCCATCACTGTAGGCTTTCAAATAGATACTGGGCAACCATTTGTCCAGAATGGTATAGGGCCACCTAATACTTTTCCAGTAAGAGCAACAGTGAAAGAAAGAAAGAAAGAAAGAAAGAAAGAAAGAAAGAAAGAAAGAAAGAAAGAAAGAAAGAAAGAAAGAGAAAGAAAGAAAGAAAGAAAGAAAGAAAGAAAGAAAGAAAGAAAGAAAGAAAGAAAGAAAGAAAGAAAGAAAGAGAAGTGATTTTACAGGGATCCAAGAATAATAATTAAATAAATAAATAAATAAATATATTGGCCACCCATCTTAGCTAAAGGAACTTAACCCAACATCTGAATTTGTTCAATGTTTATTGATGTCAAGATTTGTGCTTAAACAATCACTCCACCAGGATGGTCCTAATGCAGGAATTACAGAGCATGGCCATAACCTGTAAAATGTAAGAGCATAAGAATATCAGCAATGCCCTATTTGGATTGGACCCTTGGCTCATTTAGTCCAGCAGTCTATCTCCCAGTAGTCCAAGGAAGCCCCATGAGTCTCCCAACAGATGGTTTTCAGAGGCAGTCCCATTAACATCAAGGCTAACAGCCATTTCCCCCCAGACTTCCATGAGTTGTCTATAAATTCACTTTTTTGAAGCTACCCAAGCTGGTACCACATCTCACAGTGTGATGTGCATGTGTACGAGTGTGTATGGGGAGGGAGGGAGAATAGAGAGAGAGAATATGTCACAGAGTCATGTGGCCTTCCATGTTTGTAGATCCCAATTGGCTGCATGGATTACCATCCTCAAAGAATTGGGCACCAACATTTCATGTACTTATCTGGTAACCTGACAAAACACCATGCTCCCAGGATGGTAAGTGCTTAATATATGAAAAGAAATACAAAGATAAAAAATTTAAAACAATGCAATTATAACAGCAGGAGACAATGGTTAGGCTATACAATTATAACATTTAACAAAGGACAAACATAAAGGACAAAACTGTTTGATCCAATGAAAGCTTTGAACTCAAAGGCTTTGCAATAATTAACAGATATGTCAAATTGTGTTCAGGAATGAGCTTGAGTCACAGCAGAGGCGGACAAGACAAAAAGGGAAGGAATGAGGCAGACGAGAATCAACTCCAAATTAGGCAGATGGTGCTGCTTGTCATCAGCAGCCACCACAGTAAGAACCGATCACCCTTTTCAGAGCAGCAAGATGGGAGCAAATGGCTCTCCACAGAGTGGGGCAGTGGGGCAGGCCCAGAGTAACTAAATACCCAAAGAACCACATATAAGATTTACATGTTAGACAAGGAATGTTGATAGGTCTATTGGATTACACCATAACTTTGCAGTGCAAAGAACTCCCTTCTTCCCAATGCCTGGATCAGAAGCCACACTTTGAAAAGCTGAAGGCATCTCTCTTCATCTTCCCTAAGTGAATTTGTTTAAGGACTTGACAATTGCAGTCAAGGGAATCAGGATTTATTGGAAAATAAAGCAGCCTTCAATAACTTCCAGGAGAGGACAGGGAGAATGACGGTCCTGTCATCTTGCATTGCTTGTAAACTGTATTTGACCCTTTGCTTAGAGCAGAAATGAAACAGGTTGGCCAAGGAAGGAGACAGGACTTTATATTCTCCCCTTATTTAAAATATTCAATCTATATGCCAAATATATATTAAGGGAAGCTGGATTACAAGATGAACTGGTTTTAAATCTGAAGGAAGAAACATCAGTAATCTCTACTATATTGATATGTGCAAGCCCTTCAACTTGCACTACCATACTCAAAAAA
Source organism: Sibynophis collaris (assembly GCA_036250565.1). NCBI lineage: Eukaryota > Metazoa > Chordata > Lepidosauria > Squamata > Sibynophiidae > Sibynophis > Sibynophis collaris. Next base: position 11,227 of record JANHFK010005721.1, read on the forward strand.
ACCAGCCAAAAAATGGTACTAAAATTAAATGTAAACAGGTAGAACAACTCATCTGAGAATTGATCATGAAGATACCAAATGGTGGAGAGTTTCTGCTTTTTAAGATAAACAGTAAAGGAACAAATATTCAAGAAATATGCCAAAGAGCAGCCCTTGGTAGAGCAGCTGTGAAGACCTGGGGAAATTGCTTCAGATGCCATTGTGTGTCTATACTTATAAAGATTGTAAGCGTGCAAGCTATGGTATTCCCTGTTACCCTCTATTGAAGTGAAAGTTGGACTTTGAAGAAGCAAATAGAAATAATATTCTTTATTCTTTTGGATGTTCATGTTGCAGAAAATTCCTAATAATACTGTAAGCAGTCAAGAATCATCAAATAAATCAACATAGATCCAACCTGGAAACAAGGAGGAATTTCCTGACAATGAAAACACTTAATCAATGGAACAGCTTGTCAATGGCACTCCATCACTAGAAATTTTCAAGAAAAGATTGGACAGCCATTTGTCTGGGATGGCATAAAAGACTCCTGCCTTGATCAGAGGGTTGGACTAGAAGACCTCCAGAGTCCTGTGACTCTGACTCTCACTGGAGGCACAAATTACTAGACTCAAATTATCCTACTTCAGACACATGACCCAAAGACCTGGTGCCTTAACTTACAATTAACTCCTGAAAGTTCACTTTTCAGGTTTCTGGGGCTACAGAAAATTCCTGAAACCATCCTATCAATTCTTCTTCTGGTAAATTAGTATCTTATAATTCACCACATGGACCACGTCAGCCATTTCTGAATGGACAAGAGCTTTATGGCAGCCATAAAGACTACAGAACATTTTTCCTCTTGGAACTTGGTGACTTCAAGGAGAGATCTTCTTTCCCACTGAGAAGTGCCTGATAGCCATGGACTTTCCTGAGTTTCAGGGTTGTCAGGCACTTCTTTTTTTAATGCAAGGCTCAGATTGGATGAAAGAGAATTTGCCCTCCAGCTTTCTTTCCAAGGAGAAGAGAAATTCAAAGAAACAGTCCTGGTTATGGTGTGAAGCGCCTGTCCCTTGCTCAGGATGAAGGAGAGAAGGTGCACAAGGGTGTCTCATCCTTCACTGCACATTCCTGGCTTTCCTCCCACCACTGTTTTAACAGATTCACGTTCTACACTGCCTGTTGATTCTAAGGACTAACAATGATTAAAATGTAAAAAAAGTTTTAAAATATAAATTAAAACTAATGAACTCTTAAACTGATTGAATCAGAAACCACCTGATCTACTTAACTAGCAGGAAGTCAGGCTAAAAAATCAGGCAAAGTTCTGCCCCAAATGCTTCATGTTGTCCCCACGTGCCCCCAGTCTTTTCAGTCCATCCTCTCAGGCCTGGCGTTGATGGCCACATGCCTGCTGAACTTTTCTTGGGCACTGCCTGGTCAAGGAAATCCCTGAGTGCCTTAACAATCCAACATTCAGGAATCCTCCTTTGTCATTGCCCACATTAGTAGCTCCTCTCTGCACCATCTCTTCATCTTGTATCATTGCTTCCCAGCTCATCTTGTAAGGAGAAAAGGTTCATTCTCCTTTTACATTTGAGGGCAGATTTCACGCTTCATGAGAGCAGAAGTGGCAGATTGACTGAAAAACGGGGATCCTGTTGGGTCTCATGCTGGGGACCTTGTTGGGCACTTCTGTGTCACTTCAGGCAGCAGAGAAAGACAAGGGCAGAGCCACCTCAGAAAGATTGTTGATTAAGGCCTGGGGAGAAAAGCAGGGAACCCTTGGCTGCCCTGATCCAGTCTGTGGATCATTCCCCCTGAGCAGCCCAGGTGACAGGGAACTCTCCTGCCATACCAGGACCTGGAGGGGCCCTGCCTTACTAGTGGGGGGAGGCTCTTCCACACCGTGCACCAAGTCCACAATTCATCTTTACTTCAATGAGGTATTTTTTATATACAATGCCTCATCAAAAAAAACCTAGCTTTTTAGAAGTGGAAAACAGTACAATATTGAGTTTTGGATTGTTTTCAGCCTCAGGTTGTGCTCCAAAGGAATGGAAAGAAACTAAAGAACAGGGCCATATCTCACAGGGCTGAAAGCTTTTCCCCTCTTTTCCACCCAGACTTGCCACAGGATCTTCCTAGTCTCCATTCTATCCAAACTGTAACAGCACAAGCTCCTGTCCCACATTTTGGAGAGTGAGGTTTTATCCCGTCCCTTGCATAGTGTCTAAAACACTAGTTTGACCTGGTTCAATCACCTCTGCCTGCATTATGTTGAAATCTAGTATGACATGGTCACTCTGCCCCAGGGTTCCTATAACCTCTGCCCCTTCTATTCTGTCATTCCTATTAATAAGAATTAAGGCCAGTATAGCTGACCCTCTAGTTCCCCCTCCACCTTTTGGGTATCAAGGTTATCAGCTAGGCATGTCAGGAGCCTGTTTGATCTCCAACCTGGTGCAGATTTTATCCACTAGTTGATGTCAGGATCATTAAAGTCCACAATTACGATTGTAGGGTGCTTCCTGCACATCTTAGCTAACTGTTTTTGCAGTTTAATGTGTTTAAGTCACAAGAATCTTATCCAAGATTGTGTGTTGTGTAAGCTGAAACAATTTGTTTATAGCTCAGTACAGGTAGTCCTTGACTTACAACAGTTCATTTAGTGACCATTCAAAGTTACAATGGCACTGAAAAAAATGACTTAGGACCATTTTTCACAGTTGCAGCATCCCCAGGGTCATGACATTTACATTCAGATGCTTGACAACTGACTCACATTTATGACAGTTGCAGTGTCCTGGGGTCATGGGATCACCTTTTGCAACCTCTAATAAGCAAAGTCACTGGAGAAATCAGGTTCAATTAATAGCCATGTGACTAATTTAAGAATGGCAGTGATTCACTTAACAAATGGGGCAAAACTCACTTAACAAATTTCTCACTTAATAACATAAATTTTGAATTCAATTGTTGTCATAAGTTGAGGACTACCTATATATTGCATTAACCCAGAAAATGGTTAATTCAGGAAATAGACCAAATGGACAGTAGGAAAATAGCCAATATCTCTTACAATCTCCCCCTACTCTATTTGCTACTCTATCAATACATTTGTTTTTATTCCTTGCTGGAGGGATCCTTCTTATCTAGATCATTGGCCTCTTTCTAAGAATGTGGACACCCAACAAAATACACCGAGGCAGGACACGGACATCTAGATGGAAATAGGTCTGGCACTAGACCAGTGGTTCCCAAAGTGGGCGGTACTGCCCCCTGGGGGGCGGTGGGATGCCTTAGGGGGGCGCTAAGAGGCAAGCGGGTGGCAGGGGGGCGCTAAGAGGCCAG
>JANHFK010005721.1:21585-33739 GCA_036250565.1 Sibynophis collaris
AAACGGAGATGAGCACTGCCCCCTAGAGTCGGGAACAACTAGCACATATGTGCGAGGGGAACCTTACCTTTACCTTATATATATAGCTTGTGTGTATGTATATGTATGTATTTGTGTGTGTGTGTGTGTGTGTGTACACATATATTCTTTTGAGAGCGGGCATCAGAATTTAATTTTTTAATGTGTGCAGGTGTTCACAGAAAAAAGTGACAATAAAGGTTATATTGTCTCCTGTCTCTTGTCTTGTCTTATCTTATCATCTTATCTATTTTTCTGCTTCTTTCTTCTTCTAAAAACGGCCCATCCGAAAAGAAGGAAAACCACCTGGGTCTTTCAAAACCAGACACTTCCTTTCACCACAGATATCAGAAACCGCGACCTAGGCTGTATGTAGAGCATCCATCTCAACTCTCTTAATGCCACAGATTTATGATTTCATCGCAGTGCTTTACACTGTATGTAAAACAACCGATGCTGAAAATGTAGCTCTTAGTTCCCTTCCCAGAAAAGAGGTACTTCCGTTGGCGGCGATAGACATGCAAATTCATAAACATCGTATGGAAAAAGACTGTGAGAAACCTGTTCAGCTCACAGATCTGGTTTCTTGCTGCAGATGGAACTTTCCCGGACTAATTTCCTCCAGAGCTTGGTGTTTTTGCCTGTTTATTTTTCACTTGTGGATATGTTCTGCTAGCTGCTGCCAAAGAAATGGAGAAAGGCACCTAATTACAGTTAACAAAGTCGGAAGGTACCTTGTAGGTCATCTAGTCCAACCCCCCACTGAAGCAGAAGACCTTACACCATTTCTGGACAAACGGCAGTCCAGTCTCTTCTTGAAAGCCTCCAGTGATGAAGCTCCCACAACTTCCAAAGGCAACTTCTGTTCCATTGGTTGATTGTTCTGTCAGAAAATTTCTCCTTATTTCTCCTAGGTTTCTATAGCTATTCTAATAAAAGTAGTTTTAGACCTATATAGCATTGGTTTCTTAATCTCGCCTACCCGATAAAACATGGGTAAAGCATTAGGAAAGCTTGCAAGATTATGTTTTAATAACCTTCAATAAAGTTAGACTTAGCCTCCCCGTGATATTGATGGGACACTCCACCTAATGTGGCTGATACTGGGTGTCTCATATATCACAAACTGACCAAGCCAACAGGTATATGCAGTCCTAGGCAGCACAAACAGAAATAATGTACCAAGATTGTTGCTGTTTCTCCACATGGTATGTTGATAAGTCTGGATCCAATCCTAGATACCATACGTTGACCAATTGGAGCATGACTAAAATGACTGGTTCCTTAGAGGGAAAAACCTGAGTTGGTGCTGCATCTTTACTCTGGTGAAGAGAAGATTGCAAGAGGCATGATGGCTGCCTTTGAGGATCTGAAGGGATTTCATGCAGAAGATAGGGTAGAACTGTTCAGACTTGTTCCAGAACGCAGGACAAGAAAGGGATTTAAACTGTAAAGAAATCATTTGGGATTTAATATTGGAAATATCTTGTTAGTGGTATGAGCTATTCACCAGTGGAGCAAACCTGCCTTGAAAGGGGATGGGCTCTCCTTTACTCGGATATTTATCCAGAGCTGGGATGGAGGCCATCTATAGGAACTCCAAGGTCCCTCCAACTGTTACTTTGTATGACTCACTTATCCTGCTGCACATCTTGGGACTCTTGCACAGATGCTTTCTGCCATCAAGAATTCTTCCAACAATCTTTCCAGCTCAACTGTCTTCTCCTCTCCAAATATAACTTGAAAGCGTAAATGAATTAAATACTCGTGAGGAATGCTTAATGAAGATAAACAAGTGCCCTGTTGAGGGAGAAGTGGCATCATCCCCACAGTCACGGCTGGTTACCATGCGTGATGTTCCTATCCACCACTAGAATCAGGCTAAAAGGAGGTAGGATGCTGTGGCTAGTCAGGTGCAAGCTCAGAATTGCCAGCAGATGATGTTGGTGGCAGAAAAATGGTGGTGCAGCACGTGGAAATAAGAAAACCTAGAACCAACGGCTCTCCATTATGATCCCCCCCCCAAGGAAACCAGCACTCTGGAAGAAAGAAAGGCCACGGGACATGGGGGGGGCAGCTCTGACTCCCCAAGACCTCCTGAATACTTTTTACACAGTTCCTTTGTCCGCATGGAATGTCGACTGCAGCTGCAAAAATGGAAGTCCAAAGTAGAGGATTTACTGCAAGAGCGTAATGCAGCTATAAAAATGGAACTCCAAAGTTAAATAATTTACCATAAATAACTAAAAGCTCTCAAATTATGCTCTACATGAAGCTTCCAAGGCTCCGCCGATCTCTCTGTATTCAGCCTGCCACAGATGGCAGCGGAGCCAGAGAAGAGAGGCCTTGACAAGCCTCCAGGGCTGTAATTACTCCTGACGCAGCTGCAGCTTTTCCTGACGCCTCTTCAGTTAGGCAAAGGCACAGCGAGAGACGTACATACTTTGGAAAAAGGAGGGATTTTCACCACTCGGAGAAGGCATTTCAAGTGGAAAGCAAGGGGTAGGAGATTTTCTGGCAGCTCCTAAATTTGGGCAGCATGATGCGCATGCCAGCAGAACAGTGAGCTTCCCAGGGCTAATTAAAACTACACCACCACCACCCTGCTGTTTCTGGGAAGGAGCCCTGGATCACATTAGGCCAAGGCTGTTCAATGGGTCAAAGGTCACAGAAATGCAAACCACCACTGCCCAAATGGTTTCGGTGAAATGCTTGGTGACAAAGGACATCGCCCTCCTCCCCATGACAGCAAAATATTTGATTTATAAACTCATCATAGATTTGTTCTCCCAGCCCCATACAGGTAGCCCTTGACTTACAACCATTCATTTAAAGTTACAACAGCACTGAAAAAAGTGGCATGACCATTTTTCACACTTTAGGACCATTGTAGCATCCCCATGGTCATGTGATCAAAATTCGGCCATTTGGCAAGTAGCTCGTATGTTTGATGGTTGCAATGTCCTGGAATCACATGCTCCTCTTTTGCGACCTTCTGACAAGCAAAGTAAATGAGGAAGCCAGATTTGCTTAACAACCACGTAACTAACTTAACAACTGCAGTGATTCACTTAACAACTGTGGCAATAAAAGGCAGAAAATGGGTCATAACTCAATTAACAACTCTCTTGCTTAGCAATGGAAATCTGGGGCTCAATTGTGGTCATAAGTGGAGACCACATGTAGTATAAATTGTGATATTTCTATCCCCTCCCACTTCCTGAGTCTTCTTGTTGTAACAGCAATATTCCTTCTGGTACAATAATTTCATCCCATTTTAGTACCATAATTTCATGTTACTTTTTGGCATAAAGAAGCAAAGCCATGAAGCGCAAGAAGCCTTGTCAAGTTAACTGAAGCCAAGTAATGCCTCCCTCCTCCAGAGTGAGGATGGGCTCCAACACTGGCTGCGAGTGGGCGGCTGCGGCTGCGGCTGCTCGAGTCCCTCTGGTCAGACGGAATCATGGCATGCAGCAATCTGCCTTTGAAAATGACCAAGACTCAATGGTCCTTCTCTCTAGAACCAGGAAATCCTCTCTTCCCTTTCAAAGGCAGCAAGGCAGGCAGCCCTGAGGAACTGAACCAGCTGCTGCAGGTTTCCACTTCTAGAAGGACGAGCGGAGTGAGCATTTCTTTGCCAAGGGTGAGCAGACCCACTCTGGGATGTCTCTCCTTGGTTTAGATAAGCCATTAGGCAGTAGGGAAAGGAGAAAAATGGGCAAGAAGGCCTGGCCTGAAAAGTCAAAGAAAAGGACAACTGTGTAATGAAATCGCCACAGGGAGCCACATCCTCAGCAAGTTGAAAGGCGGACGTTCTCTGCTAAGAGACATGCTGAAGACTGGAAATCCTGCTTGCCATTGGGCTGCTCCCTCAGCAGGAAACGTCTGTGCCTCTTCCGAGAAAAGCAACTGCTGTACTGAGACTGGACTGGCTTCCCCAAAGACCAAGACTGCTTCCAGGAGAAGAAGCAAAAACAAAAATAAAGTAAAACAAAAAATTTAAAGGGTTTAAAGGCAAGTCCAGGCACTCCGAGATTCAACTAATAAATGTCGGGTCAGTCAAAAAAGACCCTGGGGTCCTTGAGGTTCTCAGAGTTTGGTTGTTTTCTTGCAGATGTTTCATTACCAAATTAAGTATCATCATCAACACACTGATAATATTTCCTGGCAATTTGGCAATTCAACCCAGAGCTACAAATATTCTCTTCTATCAGTACCAAAATGGACTCGGATGTCTAACTCTTTGGTTACATCTATAAGGACCTCTTGAAAAAAGCACCTTTGGGACTGCGTCCAGTTCTAGTCACCACAATACAAAAAGAGATGTTGAGTCTCTAAAATGAGTGCAGAGAAGAGCAAGAAAGATGATCTGGAGACTAAAACATACAATGAATTGTTATAGGAACTGGGTTATGTCTGGACTAACAAAGGGAAGGACTAGGGATGACATGATAGCAGATAGTATTTTACTTCATCCCAGGATCCTAAAGGAACTTGATGTCTATCAAATATTTTATGGGCTATTATGGAAGTTAGTTAAATGACAGATCACTAGAGGAAGCCCCATCTTTAAACAGAAGGGAATAGAAGTGTGTACACACTGAACACGTTCACATTAACACCTGGGAAGATTTTAAATATGTCATGACACAATCAAACCTTAAGCACTTTGAAAACAAGACAGTAATTATCAGAAATCCCTCTGGATTTGTCATAAATCTTATCAAGCTAATCGTATTTCATTTTTTTAAAATCATGTAACTTCCTTATTAAATTGTGGGGAATACTATAGGCATAATATATCTTGATTTCAGTAACAAACTACCTTATGACATTCTGATTAGCAAGCTAATTAAATGTGGACTGGATAGCATAACAATTAAGTGGATAATTGCTGCCTTGAAAACAATCCTCAAAAAATGTTCAACGTTTCCTGTTCAAACCAGAAAGGGATATCAAATACGATACCACAAGTATCCTCACTACTGAATCCTCTAATTTTTCAATATTTTAATACTTTCCCAATATTTTTTATGAATGACTTGGTTAAACAACATGAAATATGCAGATATTAAGAGATATTCTATACCCTAAAAGAAATAAAACTCCATCCAACCCAGATAATTAGAAATATCAACTGAAAATGAAAGAATGTAATTTAGCAGAGAAATGTAAACTTTTTCCCCACTTAGCAAAGCAGAGATATGAGATCTGGTTTGGTAATAGTAGTTATGCAAAATATCTTGAAATCATAATTGATTGCACACTGAATATGAGAAGTGTGATGCAAATACAATACTAGGCTACATCAACAGAACATTACCTTCCAAATCATGCTAATACTTTACTATATTTTTCTTTGGTCAGAAATCCATCTCAAGTAACCCGTTCAATTTTTGGCATCACACTTTAAAGACTCCTGACATACCAGAACAGATTCAGAAAAGAAGCAAAAGGATAATCATGGAACAGAAAATAAGTCACAGGATGAGCAGCTGAAGGACTTGGGCATTTTCAGACTTGAAAGGAGAAGATTGAAAGGAGAGAGATGGTGGTTATTTCAAACACCTTGAACAATGTCCCACAGAAGACATTTCCACAAAGCAGACCCAGAAAGATAAGCCATTCTCCCGTCCCAAAGTATGGCAGATTCCAACTAAAGATTAGGGGGGAGATGCTCTAAGTCTTGAAAGTCCTTTACTCTGTTCTGATCCTGGTCATGATGAAATAGGGTCTCTCCCAAGAACAGTGGCACCCACTCTCCATTGCGCCTCACCCAAAGGTTAATGTTGCGTGGATAAATTGAGGACACAGCTTAAGCTCTCTGAGAAAAGATTGGGCAAAAAAGTCATCAGTAAAGAGAATTTCTTAAATGAGGCACTTGGTATGGAAGTATGGAGGCACTTCATCCATGCATTCAAGCAGTGGGGGTGAAATCAGTGCCTGATGTACATTCCCTCCTTCAGACCCTGCAGAGCATGTGACAACATGCAATTAAAGAGTAGCTTGAACAGGTGTGGGGCTAGCACACAAATTTGTTTTATCTCACTGGAAATGGCAAATGCAGCTGATGTATCACAATTGTAAAATAACTGTCTTGTCATTCAATCATGGAGTAGTTGAATCACCTTCACACAATTCCTTCCATAACATTTCAGGAGGATCCAGGAATGGTCCCAACTTGTTACAGTGTCAAATGCCTTCAGGTTCCTACAAATGGTAAATTGCTGGAGAGTTTTTCATTAAGTACATCTTGAAAGTGTTTGACTTGGTCTGAGTCTTGTAGTCTTCTGATGTTGAATGAGTTTCTGACAGTCCTTGGTTACTTACAATATAAAGGAGCTGTGTGTTGGTTGATGACTGGCCGGACCAGCCTGTGATTTGTCCAGCACCCAGAGTTACACTGATGATGTTACCTAGTTTGGGTCATGAAACATCTGCAAGAAAACAATCAAGCTCAGAGACCACCAAGGACCCCTCATTGCAACCTTGAGCTACAAATATTCTCCTTTATTGGTACTCAGCATCTTGCATGGCACAATGATGGTGACATCTTTAATATCACACTGACATATTATGATATAGTCAAATAGATTGCATCGAGGTAGTTTGCAAGTCTGAACATTATGTTAGTGATGCAGAAGTTGTGCTTGGCACATTTGTTTAGGAATAGTAGTTTTCCTGCCTAGACATGGACTGGGATGAAGTCCATGTCTCCCAAGAACTCCATCCCAGTTATCACTATCCGTCTCCACCCTAGCATTTTAATTGTCCAGAATGACAAGCTTGTCACTAGTGGGGTTGCTCAAATAATTTGGTCCTTGTCTTGGTCTGGACTGGTGAGAGCTGGTGCCTAGGCGCTGACAATGGTGATATATCAGGACATGCTGAGAGAGCAGCAAAACTTCATAATGCATTCATTTATTCCTGTGGGCAGAGTAGAGATGTTCTTCAGCAGAGCATTTTTTATTACAAAACCTACTCTGTATGTCCCACTGTCGCTCTCCAATTTCCATTCCCTAAAGAATATATTCCACTCACTGCTTCCTGTAATGAACCCTCGGCTGCTAGCCTGGTCCCACTGAGTCCCTCAATGTCAATGCTGTAACAGTGAAGTTTGGCTTAGGCCTTAAGAGTTAAGAGGATCATTGGTTGCCCTCTCCCCTCTTTGGAAGAGCTTTATAGCTCCCGCTGCATTAAGGAAGTTCAAAACATTCTTAAAGATCCATCTCATCCTGGGCACGCACACACCCTTTTTTTTTTTAATTATTACCATCTGGCAGAAGGTACAGGATAATAAAAACAAGGACAAATAGGCTGAAAAATAGCTTCTATACCAGAGCAATAACCATACGGAATTCCACGGTTTAGTGCAATATTGGGTTTTCAATTTCAATTATATAGAATGTAAACAATGTACGTTTGTGTTTTTAATTTTATAGTTATAATGTACCATGTACCATGTGCAATGACAATAAAGTAAAGTAAAGTAAACTTTGCACCCTGTCTCTATCCTGCCACAGACAGATATCGCAGGCTCCAGAAATGAGGTTTTTTAAAATTTGTTTTTCTTGATTCTCAACCACCAAAGAGATGATCTGCTTACTAGTCAGATGTTGTTGTGGGACAAGCAATGTTCAGGACATTGCAGGACTCACCAAATTAGGTTTATACTGGGAGCATTTACAGATGAGTTGTAGATGCATTACACAACAGAAACTTATGTGTGATTAAGTAGAACAGAACAACAACAACAACGGCATAAGAGACCTTAATCAGTGGTGGGCTGCTGCCAGTTTGGACCAGCGGTTCAGGCGAACTGGTAGCTGCAACCTGCGTGTGGGCTTGCCCACCCGCTCGGGCACAATCCCGTCCTATATCGCAGTGTTTTTGACGTCGTATGCATAAGCAGAAGGCATGCGTGAATGAATTACCGTGCTTTTTGATGCCGCATGCGTGGATGGTTTGCACGAGTGAATTGCTGTGTTTTGTGATGGCGCATGCATGAGCGGATGGTGCGTGTGCAAGCAAAGCCAGTGTACACATGCTCACATTTCCAGTGCTGGGCAAACTGGTTGTTACAGTATGTGACTCACCTCTGACCTTAATCCAGTGTCATGGAGGACTGTTATGGCTGGAGATCTCTCCTTATGCAGCGAATGGTCAGGACCTGTGCTCTTAGCATTCCACAACAGCTGTTGGTTCTTTCTTCTTGACCATTGGACTGTTGAACTATCTTCTCCACTCAATCTGCCAAGCCAGACTTCACACGCTGGATAGACAAATCCCCTACCACACCAAGAGTCAAAGACTCATTGGCTGCCCTCACTTGATTTAGTCCGTCTGCCAACATGGTTTACAAGGATGTGGCTAGTAGGTGCATTACAGCTCCTTGGAGCCACAAGTGGAACCAAACATGAGTGAGTGGGTCAAATAAGGGCATAGTAGATCCCTCCACCAGAGGTGCTACCCCTCCCTGAATATCCATACATCCTCCCCTCAACATTCAACAGCTAACTTAATTTCAGCTGTGTCATTATCTGCCAATCCAGAAAAGATGGTGGAGGAAGTCTTCTACTAATTTGTTTAAAAAGTCCTGGCTCAGGTACAAATCTTGAAGCTGATCCAACAAGATCTGGCAGAACTTAAATGTGATTTAAAACAGATGCAAGGAAAAAACAGCTCATTATGAAGATCAGCTAATCTGCCCATGAGACAGTTACTCAAGCCAGTCATAATATTTTGGATAAACGAATTACTTACTAAGAGTCACAATTGCACTGGAAAAAATCTATGTATGATTGGCTTTTGAAACCCTCCAAGTCATTCAAACCTGGCTGAATTTATGCAGTATTTTTTTCAGAAAGCTCCTCCCTTTGGGATTTTCCAGTGGAGATTGATCATGTAGTTCAAATTCCTTTAATGAGAAGGAAGCCTGGAACTATTTCTAATATTATTATTCTGTAATTCCTTTGTATTTTCACAAGAGATGAGATTTTTTTCTATCCCAAGAATCACAAAGTCTCTCCTGAAGTGGGTTTCTAGCCAAAGTAAGATGTTGATTTATCCTGACTTTACTGAAGAAGTCTCCAAAAAGAGAAGTCTTCTCAAAACAGCACAGATCAATCCAACTTCAATATTTTATGTACTTTCCACTACATTCTGCATTCACCAAGTTCATATTCATAGATTTGAAAACCCTTCGAAAGAGGCCTTTACTTTATCTTTGAAATCTACTGATCAATAAGTCTGACTGCATTTCATTCCAGCAAAGGTGCTGAGGGAGAAGTTTGCCCAAGATTGCCCAAGATTGTCCTGGAAAACTGTATTTTTAAAAGGTGCAACCTTTCTTTCCCTACAGGCCTTTCTGCATTTTTATTATGGTTAACTTCAAGATAAAAAAGAAGTCTAGGCATGTTGCCAACTCTACCATTTATTTCTGCACATAAGGCATTTGTCTAAATTAGTAAGTTTGAAACTGTTATTTTTATTTTTATTTTTTGGGAAAGTTGTTTTTAGTCTTTGTGCTTAATGAGATGAAAGATAGGGCAGGGATTCCATCTATTAGAGGTCAAAGAGAAAAATATGTAAAAATTCAATGGATATAAATTGTCAATTTTTAAATTTTTATTATGAATTACATACAATATAATTATACAGATAGAACGGCATAAAATTATATAGAATTATATTATATTATTAGGGGAAAATGGATCCAAGAAATTATAGGCCAATCAGCTTGACATCAATACCTGGAAAAATACTGGAAAGTATAATCAAGTGCTAAATTTAAATGCTACACCAAACCAACTTTTATTTGTAGTAAATAAATGCTGGTTTTGTGTATCATAGAATAACAGGGACCTTGGAGGTCTACTAGTCTAACCCACTGCTTGAGCAGGAGCATTTAATTGTGATAGATTAATTTTATTTTAAAAGGCCTACCTATCTTGATTCAATACATTCTCTGGTTTGCTACATAAAATAAAATAAATAATTTAAAAAATAACAGGTGGTAAACACCAGGATTGGATGGGTTCCCCAACAGAATGATATAAAATACTTCTGGATTTTTTGGTACCCAAACATTGTCAATTGTATGAGTTATTTGAGAAGGGAATTTTGATTAGGGGCATTTAATAGGCCTGTATTACAGTTATACCAAAAGGTGAAGGATCACTTGCACTGTGCTAGTTATCACACAATGTTGATACAGAAATTTTAACAGCAGTTTTAACAAATAGATTACAGTAAATGACAATGTTCATTAAGGAATGATCAAGTATGGTTTGTAAAAACTTGACAGGCAGATAACTATCATTAGGTTAGTTGTAAATTTAGTAGCCTTGAATAGTAATAAATGTCAATTTTTAATTTTATCATTAGATGCTGAAAAAACCTTTGACAAAATATATAAATTGTACATATTTATTGTACTAAACATGGATTTCTTTTGCAATTGATAAAATGGATAAGATTTATGAATCACCCCCATCCAAAGTAAAAGTTAATAGCATGTTTTCTCCCACTTTCACCCTGCGTGGAACCCATTGGCGTCTGCTAGTGGACAACCTCGAGAGCTACAGAGTAGCACATAACCCAGCTGAACACTTGCAGAAAACATGTTTTACTTATTTCTAAACCTACTACTATCCCAGTATTGATAGCAAATGATCGACACCTTTAGTACAAACAATAGCTGTATTAACTGGTTCAAATTAGAATTGATGCCAACAAGTAAAAACTTGGTTGCCCATCCATTTAAGGAATATTAATTCCATATTTGTACTGAATCCTTTAAATATCTAGATATGTGTATACTAAAAGATATGACTCAGTAACATGTCATATTAATGAAACATAGAGAAGATTTCTTTAGATATCAATACAGATAGTCCTTAACTGCAACAGTTCATTTAGTGACTGTTCAAAGTTACAAAAGCACTGAAAAATGTAACTTACGACCATTTTTCACATTAATGATAATTTCAGCATCCACCTGGTCATGGGATCAAAATTCAGACACTTGGCAATTGGCTCATATTTGTGACGCTTGCCATGTCCTGGAGTCATGTGACCATCTTTAGCAACCTTCTGACAAGTAAAGTCAACAGGGAAGCTTGATTCACTTAACAAACCATGTTATTAACTTAACAACTGCAGTGATTCACTTAATAACTGTGAAAAGAAATGTCATAAAATGGGGTAAAACTCACTTAACAAATGTCTCACTTAGCAACAGAAATTTTGGGCTCAATTGTGATCGTAAGTTGAGGACTACTGTAGATGGGGGTCATTAAACCTCACCCTTTGAAGAAAGATGAACACCCTCAAAATGAATATTATTTCCAGATTAATTCATATTCTGAGAGGAATTCTAGATCCCATATCTGGAAAATATTTTCAGAAAATTTCTATGGGGTTCTTCGATTCCAAGAATACCTTACAGAAAATGCAATCATCAATTAATTAGGAAGGATTTGGTTTTCCAAATCTGGAGCTGTATCATCACCTACTATCAAGTATTAAATATTGGAAGCCAAATAATAGTGGCAATTTTCTGAATTGGACAACTTTGGAATACACATATATAGCACATTAGATTGGAGGAGAAGTATTAGGATTTAAATATACTGAAACTCTAGTATCTCTGCAAACAATTGCAATCTTAGAAAATGATAGGAGGAATATCTAAGAAAAAAATAAAAGACTTGACCCTTTTACCCATGCTAAATTTACTTTATCTGATAGATGATGAAGATGAATTTTTAACATATGCTGTGTTAAGAATTAAATATCATCCATCAGATGTAACCAAATAATAATATTTACAGCCACAACATCTGTTAACAACATTGTTTGGACTAGTTGCGTTTTCAGCTTCTAAGGTACCTGAGATGCTAGAACAGCTTGTTAAATCCTTTAAAACTAAAAAACCCTACTCTTAATTTCTATATATGTTTGCTAATTCAATTTGATATGCAGAGGTTAAGAATGAGTGGAATAAAGAATTAGATATTGCACAAACAATTAGTGTTTTAACTTCTATAGCAAAGTATCAAATTATTACTTAAAATAATTAGAATTTATTGGACTCCATTATGTTTGCATGATGCTATCTAAAACAGCTTTTTGT